>CAVLJG010000007.1:10157120-10299981 GCA_963669975.1 Acanthoscelides obtectus | reverse complement strand
CATGTGCATGTTGCGGAGTAACAAAACAAAAAACAACCTAAGACTTAATTGTATTATCATCACCGTTCAGGAAGGCTCAGGTGACAGTAGACTCTTATAGAAACCGATTACTTTTTTCTTCTAAGCGGAGGCGTTACGTCGTTATGTTCTATTCGGGTCAACCCGGAACGGAATTCGGCCTTGCATGGTGTATCGCTCGCCATTGTTACATCCTAATGATTTCTTTAGCCATTTTACTTTCACCGCATGTTGCTTGCATAGGGCAATGAGATAATAAGACACCGATGCACATAATGTCGATGCCATGATGCCGCATACGTTTGCTTGAGTATACAGACGTCCTTCGGAAAGTGAAATCTGTGACGGGCAGAGGGAAGCTGGAAACAACCCTCCACCCGTTTATCTAAATTTAGCTGTTAATAGATGAAATGCGGAATTATCTTTGGTCTGGGGGATTCTGTGTGAGCACCTGTGTGCTCGTGCAAGTAAAAAGAATGCTGGGATCTATGAAATTATACCCCAAATGAGCGTCGAGGTAATGAAGAAATCCCTGCACGAAATTAATTTTCGTTACGAAACGCGTAATCGGAAGTCAGTATTGATAGAGAGACCTGAAATAGTCGCCTGGCGTCGAAAATACCTCCGGGAAATGATTGAATATAGGCGACAAAGCAGAAAAATCTATTATTTGGACGAGACATGGGTAAATGCAGGTCACACAGTTAAAAAAACCTGGATAGACAAAAACGTAGTGAGTAACCGACAAGCAAGCATTGAAGGTTTGTCAACAGGTCTTCGTGGACCGTCAGGGAAAGGTCAAAGATTGATCGTAACTCATATTGGTAGCGATAGTGGCTTTTTAGAAGAGTGTGACTTGATTTTCGTCTCTAAGAAAGGAGGTGATTACCATGACGAAATGAATGCCAGCTGCTTCGAGAGCTGGTTTCAAGGGGTGCTTCAGCGAGTTGAGCCCAACTCTGTGATCGTCATGGATAATGCTTCCTACCATAGTCGTCGAGCCGAACGTGTACCGACTATGGGATCTCGAAAAAGTGACATGCAGCAATGGTTGCGCGAAAAAGGAATCCCGTTTGACGATTCATGTGTGAAAGCGGAATTGTATGAAAAAAATAAACAGCACAAACCTGCGAACATTAGTTACGTGACTGATGAGATGGCCCGTCAATGTGGTGTCACTGTGCTGCGGTTACCGCCCTACCACTGTGAACTGAACCCAATAGAGCTCATCTGGGCTCAAGTGAAGGGTTATATTGCGCGCCATAACACAACCTTCAAATTACCAGACGTTAATGTTTTACTTGAGACTTCCATACAGCTAGTAACGCCCGAAGCTTGGCAGAATGCTATCCGTCATATTGTGAAGGAAGAGAAACAAAAATGTGGCAGCTTGACCACCACATCGACACCATCATAGAGCCAGTTATAGTCAATTTCAACGGGGAAAGCGTAAACGACAATTTATTACTATCAGATGTAAGTGAAGCGACGATGAATAAAGGTAATTCCCAAATTTTTTGACTTACATTATGTTTCAAACCACTCTTTATTAAGCATGTGACAAATCTAGTTCACCCATGTTAAACATTCATACCCTGCCTATGAACAGCCGACTACTGGTAGTTAAGTGATGTTCACGTGAACATCGATGAGTCATTACAGTTTTAGATAGTTATAGTATAGATGCCCATTCACTCTCTTACACTGAAGCTGTAGAGTGCAGCTGTTTGGGTCGACCAACCAGATGTCGGTTCTCGATTCAGAGCTAAAAAATTTCAATAGTCCAGTCGGGCTATGGAATTTTGGGAATATAACGGGTGATTTTTAAGAGGTTTGATTTAAAAAAAAAACACAAAAAATTTGAAAAAACGATTAAATCTTTATTTGAGTCGATAGAACGGTCGATATAATTTAATGTTTAAAGATTATTTCATGTAAATGTTGGCCGCGGCTCCGCTTTAGATGGCCCATGCGCAAGGTCCAATTTTGGCACACTCTCTCCAACATATCGGCCGGTATCTCACGAATAAATGCTTCAATATTGGCTTCCAGTGCGTCAATCGTTGCTGCTTGATCCCTGTAGACATTAGCCTTAACAAGAAATAGTCCAACGGTGTTAAATCACACGATCTAGGCGGCCAATTGACGGGCCCCAAACGTGAGATAAACTGTTCACCGAACTCGCCTCTCAATAGGGCCATTGTTTCGTGTGCGGTGTGGCACGTGGCACCGCCTTGTTGAAACCACATGCCAGCCAAGTCTAGCTCTTCCATTTTGGGCAAAAAAAGTATGTTATCATCGCACGGTAGCGCTCGCCATTCATTCAGTTACGTTCCAGCCATTGTCGTCTTTGAAAAGTACGGCCCGATGATGCCATCGGCCCATAATCCACACCAAACAGTGATTTTTTCGGGATGCATTGGTATCTCTTGCAATGCTTCTGGCTGGTCTTCACTCCAGGTGCGGCAATTTTTCTTGTTAACGTACCCATTCAACCAGAAATGAGCTTCGTCGCTGTACACAATTTTTCGATAAAACTGTGGATCTTCCTCCAACTTTTCCAGCGCCCATTCACCAAATTGGAAACGTTGTGGGAGGCCGTGTGGCTTCCATTCTTGCACCAGCTGTATCTTATAAGGTTTTATACCCAAATCGTGTCGCAAAATTTTCCACGTAACTGAGGCCCAATTGCTGCGAACGGCGGCGAAACGACATTTAACTAACACTGGCGGATACAGCCGCAATATTTTCTTCAGTCCTCACTCTACGTCTGCGTGTTGGTGGTTTAATGTCCAATAATGTAAACTGGGTTCGAAATTTAGTCACAAGCTTCCGAATAGCTCCCTCAGTAGGCCGACCAAGTTGCCCATAAATTGGAAGCAGTGCTCGATTCACTCTCTTAAACGAGCATGAATTTTGATAGTAAAATTCAATAATTTGCAAGCGTTGTTCGTTCGTAAGTCGATTCATGGTTAAATTATAGACCAAACTGAACAAGTTTGACAATGACACAAGACACGATTCACGCGTCATCTGTCAAAAACAGTGTTGCCAAAAAGATACTAGCAAAAAAATCACCCATTATTAAGGACGCAAGGGTTTTAAGTCAGAACTCCTTAAGGTGACTTCTGCAGACGTGACCTGTGCGACGTTAGGAAAAAATTTAAGATTTTTGCGATTAACTTCTGTTTTCGTAAAGTTATAAATTAGTTTTTCGCAGATCACCTTACTCTACCTGTTCTGAAAGATGGCAGTAAAAAGCTTACAGACTAAGCTGAGCGAGATCAAAGGTATCAGGAAATATAGGTATTTGATATTCAGATGATTCTGAATAATAGAAAAGGGCGTGAAAATTTATATTCAAACAGACTTTACAATATCCTTCCAATTATTAAACCTTTTTTAACTTACGGGTAATGGTACTGTTTCTGTTCCATGCTACCTGCGATCGCGGATGGTTGCGAAATTTATTTCTATTTTGTGTATAAGAGCAAATGTGTTGTAAAAGTTTCTGTACTATGTAAACTAAAATTAAGAAATCTAATTTTGGTTTATACATACAATATAAGTAAAACAGGTGCTGATATGATAAAATCTGAGTGCTAAAGTACTTCTTTAGGGGAAAGTCTAGTGTTCCAGTCAAATGTTCGAAATGGTGAAGGTTTTCGTGGATTTTAAATAACAATGGAGTAAAAATAGATTTTTTGTCGATAAGTGTTAATGCGTGGTGAAAAGGCATACACCTCAACGTTGGATTTAACCTGGGCAGTTATTAGGTGATTTTGATTTACTTCATTCCATTTCTTGATACCAATACCAATCTAAGGTTTTCTACGTGAAACAACATTGAAAGGTGCAAAATATTGGAGACAAAACAAACTTTTGATGTATGAAAAGGGTCATCCGAAAACCTTTCAGTATCATCTACTTTTAATATGAATCTATTTTGAACAACTCTGTGGCACGCTGCCCTCTTAAGCAAACTTCCATCCTACGGCCTCCCAGAAAAGCTTTGCAGATGGGTGGCTGACTTTATCTCTGGCCGCAAGATATCCGTCGTAATTGACGGATTCTCCTCTTCATCCCACAACGTCAACGCGGGTGTTCCCCAGGGATCGGTCTTGGCTCCAACACTGTTTCTCTTACATATCGACGACCTCCTTTCCTGCACGATCAACCCAATCCACAGCTTCGCTGATGACAGCACTCTACATGCAGGAATTCAGAGTGACAAGCCGATCTCTGCCGCTGAGCTGGAAAAAAGAAGACTAGCGACGACTTCTTCTCTGACAAGAGACCTGGAGGCTATCACTGCTTGGGGACGCAACAATCTTGTACAGTTCAATGCTTCCAAAACACAGTACTGTACCTTGACGAACAAAAAGCGTCCTAGCGCTCATACAGTTTCGATGGACGGTCGAGTTCTACCAAAGAGCCATTCATTTCGGCTGGTCGGAGTCCAGATCACCGAGGACCTGATCTGGCACGAACACATCTCTTCAATAGCTGCAGCTGCTGGGAAAAAGCTAGGCTATTTGTTTAGGGCTAAGAAGTACTTTTCTCCGCATGACCTTCTCACTCTATACAAGGCCCAGATAAGGCCTAGCCTCGAGTATTGCTCACACATTTGGGGTGCTGCCGCCCCGACTACATTGTCCATGCTCGATGCTGTCCAGAGGAGGGCGGTCCGACTGATCGATGACTCTTCTCTAACAGACAGTCTCGGGACTCTTTCGCACCGGCGGGCCGCCGGCGATCTAGCTCTTTTCTATCGCTACACCAACGGGCTTTGCTCCTCAGAGCTCTCTTCCATGATGCCGCCGCGCGATGCGCCTGCCAGACAGACCCGCCTGACTTCGGCATCCCATCCTAACCGTGTCAAACTTCGTACATCCAGAACTGGCCGATACGACCGCTCCTTTGTCCCGAGGGTGTCTAGATTGTGGAACAATCTACGGGAGGAAGCTTTTCCCAGTTCTACTAACCTTAGGCAGTTCAAAAATCGTATTAACAAAATTTCTTCGGGATCATCATAGCAGCCGCGGTGTTCCGGCATTTAGGCTTCTGCCTGCGCGGCTGTATCGATATAAAAAAAAAAAAAAAAAAAAAAAAAACATGCAATGTGAATTGGTACGTTTACAGACCATTACATTTCTGTAAAATAAACCAAAACGTCAAAGAACATGAGAGATTATTCGTAAAGAACCTGTTGATCGACATATAAAAAAAAAACGGATCTATAAGGGAACTGTCCTTAATCAGACATTCTTTGTTACGTAATAAGGGTGCCGGGTCGAACGTAGGCAAAAAATTGTTTGACTTAGGAGTGATCCTACTATTCGTAGTCTGTATACTTTGGATTTACATAGTCATCTCGGATCGGAGATTGGCTGTCATTAAAGGCATTAGAATAATAGCTAGGTATTGCTATTTGGTAAATGTAATACCCTTGTAGGCTGTACGAAAACATTACAGAGGTATGCAGGATATGATGTATACTTTATCTCTTACATATTTGCTTATTGCAGATGATCTTTGCTGAGAATGTGTGCATTTTATGTGTAATTACGGTGATAGGCTAGGCATTTTAGATTTAGGGAGCTGAGGATATTATTTTTGTTATAATCGTGTAAGAACGAACACTTGTTTGATTCAGAGTTTTTAAAATAGACGTCGATAAATAGGTTTATTTAAAAGTCTTAATTTGGGATCAATATACCTATACAGGATGTAATTTAATTGACGGCTAAAACTAGAGGATATGATTCCATAGCTCATTTTAGGAAGAAAACTTCATATGAACATATGTTCTAAACCTCTTAACTTTTGAGCTACAGGGTGTTAAAATTTTAAGAAATAAATCGTTTTCTTATCATAACTTTAACACTGTTTTAGAAATTTTCATGAAATTTGACGTGCACCAATAGGCATTTTTCGATGTAGAATATTTTTTCATATTGCTACCAGCGGCGTCCGTATGGAATGTATACTGAAAATTATTCAAAAAAATATGGTACGCCATTGCTTTTTGGAAATATTTTTAAAATCCCCACTCATTTTGCAGTAAATTTGACCTCTTGAGTTTTTCCGTCCGGTGCACCGTTTTCGCGTAAAAAAATTAAACCACTTTCATGCATTTGTGGTATACGGCAGGTATTTGAAGTAGTAGGCTGGTGCCCTATTTTGTTTTTAAAATAAATAATTTGGGTAGTTAAGGTTTTCAAAATGGGTAGAGGAAAGGTTATTAGTGAGAAAATTCGGTTACTGATAATTAAATTTTTTAATTCTAGGAAATCAAACTTAGAAATTGCAACTTTGTGAGACTTATCGCGGTACAATGTGAGAAATATTGTTAGAAGATACAACGTAACTGGTTCAGTTAATATTAAGCCACGATATGTGAAACAAAGTAATATCACAAATGCCGACCGAAAAGCATTAAGAAGAGAATAATCGTGAAAAACAGGCATGCCAATTATTTACAATTAAGTGCTCTGTGGAGTGACGCTGTTGGAAGGAGAATTTCGAGGTCCACAACTCATAGAGAGGCCCACAAACTGGGATTTAGCACTTGCAAGGTAAGTTTTCTTTAAAAAAAAGTGAAGTAAAAACCGTAAAGTTGCACAACTTGTTTATAGGCCAAAGAAAAGCCACTATTAACTCCACTGCAAAAGAAAAATCGGCTTAGATGGGCTAAACAACATAGACAATGGACACCTCAACAATGGTGTGCAATACAATGGAGTGATGAGGCCCGATTCGAAGTTTGTGTTGGTGACAGTCGCAGTAGAGTTATTCGCAAAAAAATTAGGCATTCCATGTTGACTGTCTGAAGAGAAAAGTGAAATTTCCAGCATCCATTATGGTCTGGGGCAGTATATCATCAAAAGAAGTAGGAAAACTTCATTGTATTGATGGAAATGTGGATACAAACAAATATTTGGCAATTTTAGAAGAATCGCTTTTACGAGTGATGGAAGAATGTTTGACATCCGGCCAAGATTTTGTGTTTCAGCAAGATGGTGCAGCGTGCCATACCTCAAAAGAGTCTATAAAATGGATGGAAGAAAATAATGTACCACTTTTGAAATGGGTTTCTAGCAGTCCAGATTTGTCACCTATTGAAACTTTGTGGCACGAGATGAAAAAGGTTCTACGACAACATCCTGCTCGTACAATCACCGAACTGAGACAAAAGCTTCAAGAAATATGGGATTGTTTTACACCAAATTTTCGCCAAAACTTGGTTAACATTATGCCCCAAACAATTTCAGCCGTAATAAAAAATAAAGGTGATATTACCCAATGGTAATCTTTCAATTGTTGCTTTGTTAACTTCGCGCATTTATTCGCACATTGTTTATTTGTTCAGATGTTCTATTAGTTATAGGTCTAAGTGATTTCAAATATGTATTTTTTACGACTATAGTGTATATAAAATGTTTTTGAGAAAATAAACTGTTTTAGAAGTAAATAGTTTCGTCATGTTTAGTTTTTAAATGCATATTTTGGTACAAATCTTGAAGTGGGCCAACTGAAGTGGGAAGGGGCTCGTAGATGTGTTATTTTTTATTATATTTTAAATTCCGTATGTACTTTTTATTTCAACTTTAAACAAAATCAAACGACGTGTCATACTCAACCCATATTTATGTACTAGATTAGAAGATTTTTTGAGAATTACGATTAGTAAATAATTTTGCATCCATTTCCCTCATTTAAGAAAATTAAGATCCGCCCCTGGTCGATCTGCTCACTTATTCCACATGGCGTTGATGACGTAACCGCCAGCTGCGGCTTGCCGCGATGCCATCGACGCACTCTTTCTAACATACATGTTGGACGCTTCTCTCTCGTAGACATTACCTCGTCAATGATATCTGGATTTCTCTGTATATTAACTGAAATAGAAAAATGTAATTTTTTGATTCATAGAGTCCGGGTGCCGCGCCACTGCATTTGTGAGCCCATGAAGAAGACTCAGCTGCAAACCGGAATAATTGCATGTTCCACCGAACGAAACCGCGGCAATTATTCCCCATTATGTTACGTATTTTTCCTCAAATTGACATCATTTATGCGATACGTAAAGGATTATAGGTTTGCATAATATATGTAAACATTATATTTGCCTTCGCGAGGCAAGGAGCAAGAATGTCAACATATCGCAGGGTTGCTTTTTAAAACCAGGTTGCATTCTACATAATCAGAGAACATTCCATTCCCTAGGATGAAATTAGTATCAGACGGGTTGAATAAGATTATATATTATTATATAAGACTTTCAGTTTCCACTATCACTTTGATGGAATGCAGGGAAATTGAATATGTAGTACGTAGATTTGTAACAAAGAAGCAACAAAAAAATTTCGATTCTACTTGTTACGTCTATTCTGTCTCACAAATATGGTTCCCAACGCTGTATCGTTGCCGGGCATGATGCTATGCGAAATCCGACGGCGCGCATGACGTCACGCGGAGAGTGATTATCATTTGATATGGATAACGTGCATATTTTCACCTACAGGCCAAACGGCTGGACGGATTTTCACATATGAAGTGTCGTTGGATTTGTCTCGGTGTTTGGCCATAACTTCTTTGCTATTAGTCGGAACTTCTTACGTGCAGTCTCATTTTGTAGCTCTCATAAATACCTAAAAATCTTATATAAAGAGTTTTTTCGTTCCTGCCAACACTTAGGTCCCAAAAAACACGATTTCTCATTCTTTGTTGTCGAATGGAAAGTTTTCCCACATAAATTGCTGTACATATTTTATGCGTCCATGTTTTGAATACCCCCTTGAACAACTCAGCAATAAAACCAGACCTTACAATTATTTCGCAAACCAGAGGCATTTTCGTCTAATATGATTAGAGTATAACCACAGGATATAAAATAAAACACATTTCAAAATTTGATCATTTTTGGGACATTCAATACTTGGTAGCGTCTACCTAAATATGCACTAAAATGTGGAAATATTCACACATTTTGACAATGGATAGTCCCATAATCATTTTATTACATTTTCACAGTTATAGGCGATTCAATATACGCAAGCGACCAACAGTGACAATATGTTAGCTCCTCATTTTGAGTTAAAGTGAATGTATATTCCAAAGCTATGAAGTACTAATAAGAAAAATTTACATACATACAGACCAAGCAAATAAAAGCGTGTTAAAAAATCGCTTAGTTCTAAGCTTTTCTTCATCATACCGCGGCGCTCTAGGCCTACCAAACGGACCCGCCAGGCGCCTAGAGTCTTCACTCGATCGAATTTTGTATCTGTCGCTGCTTCTCTATTCCTAGGGTGTCGAGATTATCGGACTATCTATAGAAAGTTCTACTAACCATAGGCAAGTTAACGAAATTAAATTAACCAGGTGCCTGAACTCTTTATAGCTGGCCCGGTATCTTCGTGTCTGCTTTCATTTTAACAGAGATGTTTTGGAGAAACATTTTAATTTCTTCTTGACACGTGCGTTATTTATGCCACTAATTACAAAAATAAGTTTCAAACATTACCATGTTGTAATAATTACGTCAGCAATAAAACAGCGGTAAACTGTTTTCCATACAGATTTAATCATTATCAAGATCGTAAAAAAGTTAAGTATACTGTAAGATTATTGTCACTAACGCTCTCAACGGGCTGTAAAAAGGCCATGCATGTTCGAGACGTAAATGTTTCTTAGCTTGACCGTTAACTTTAGGTAATGAAATTTTCCCTGCTCATATCTTATTCATAGGCGATATATATATATATAAAGAGAAAATCATCATGCTGAGAAAGGTATACGAGTATAATAGGAAAATAATGGGCAAAATCCGAAAAAAGAAGGAACGTGGATTCGAGCAGGTTAGATGTCGCCTTGAACATTCGACGTCATCTAGCCACTTTATACTTCAATGTGTCGGTTGGCTCTTGTTGGGGACTTCGTGTTTCATATTTTTTTCGTTCTCCATCTACGATTCCTCAGGTTACACCCGTGTCCGGATGTATGGGCATGTGCATCTACCTTTGTGATTGCATACTATATGTGCATTCATTTCGGGCCTGATGAAGACAACAAGCAGAAATACGTATTGCTCGGGTTACCTATCCTATTTTCTGATCGAATCCACTTTCCTTCTTTTAGCTCCTGGAGATGACAACATAGTTTGTCGAAAGCTCGAGTTTACCGTCAAAAGAGTTCACTAAGCTTTAAGTTTTGCCAACTTCCAATAAATAATTTAATTGTATTTTTGCCCAACTGGTGGTTGGCAATGGCAATAACTTCTGCTCGCTTTATATATACTCGTATATATACCTGTATATATACAGGGTGTCCGCAAAGTTGGGGTTTTCCTTTTCAGAAACAACTAACCTTTAAATAACAAAGGTAATGTGTAGTGAAACGAGGGCGACCAAGTAAAAAAAAATAAAGAAAAAAGTACTCACTCTCCAGTTGACGAGAAGGGCTAAGTACGTCTCTGCCCGAAATCATACCGCTCCAACAGAAAATGAAATCAGCTGATGAGCTACCGAGCAGACGCCGGCGGTGGTGCAGACCAGTAGACCACGAACAGAGGTAACAAATATGACCATCGTGCAGAAACCACATTGATTGTCTTACACTTAATGGCACATCTTCTAACAAGGAAGGCAAAATGTTGCGTAAAAAGTCTAGGTATTGCATCCTGCCCAATCGATTTGGGAGAATAAATGGTCCAATGAGCATACCGTTCACCATGCCAGCCCAAACATTCACCGAAAATGTTTGTTGAAAATGTGTCCGACGGACAGCGTGCGGATTTTCTACTGACCAAACATGAGTGTTGCGAAAGTTATTCACCCCATTACGCGTGAACGTAGATTCGTCTGTCCCCAATATGCACTTCAAAAAGTCCGGATTATTGTCATGTTGATGCAACAACCACTCACAAAACCGCACTCTTGCTGGAAAATCGTCAGGTTGAAGGGCTTGTACAAGTTGGACGTGAAACGGATACAGCCCCTCTTCACGGAGCGTTTGCCACACTTTAGTTTTTGATACTTGCACTTCTCTAGCCACGTCTCTAGTGCTTGTTGAGGGATTCTCGTCCACGCGATTATCTCTACATGCGTGACCGTAACCGTCGGTTGAAGGTTGCATACTGACCTGACACACTGACCCCGACCCAGTTCTGTCGTCGGATTGAGCTAGTGGCCTAGTACCACTCGGGGATGTCGCGGCTACAGGACGGTATTCAGATATTTTTGATGTTGCAGAGCCCTTTATCTCGGTTCCCTTAAGACATTGGTGTATATGGTACTAAGAAAATTGCTTATGTTTTCAAGATCTACACGTCGTGTAAAGGAAAACCCCAACTTTGCGGATACCCTGTATACTGTAAATAAAAAAAATAACCGATATTTCAATCATATGTTAATTTTAATATAATACACTGTCGATAAATAATTGTATCACTTTCACTATTTGTCATCGTTGGAGATCTTTTATTATACATATAGTCCAGGTGAACAACCGAATGCGGATCAGATCTTCTAAGAATGCAGTCCGTTTTCCTAATCACTCTCACTGAAAATTGAAAGACTAAAAAGTTGCATAATGCTTGCTTTAGAACAATTGATCTGGGTGTGTCTTATTAGCAAATTTGCATATCGCTGTTTCTCAAGAATAGTGACACTATTCAAAAAAGCTTTTTTTCAGGGGAGGCATTTTTTATATTTCTTGAAGACAAATTTCGGATAACTGAAGATACAGTTAATAATTTGGACTTAGAAATTATTAATTGAATAAGGTCCATTGAACTTTCCGATTCGTTGAATGAAAGATCAGTATGTTTTCAAAAATATCCCATTTTATTACTTTTTTGCAACTTTGCAGGAATTTGTCATGATTCCTAAAAAATAATGCATTTCTAAAAAATGTACGACAAATAATTCGTGGTTACAAAACAAAGACGGAACATTTATTTTAGTATTTTAAATGCTACGTGGAACTAAAAAATCAAAGGTAACTACAGAAAAAACCAGTACAATACAAAATGCTGTACACATTTTTTGAGTGTCCGGAATTGGAACAGTCAAACGTTTTTTGACACCAATTAATCCTGGCTGCTTTCTGCTCTTCAGTCAACAGGTGGGGTATCCAACGAGAAACTAATTTTCTTACTCCTAATTTTTCATGAAAATTTTTTTGAATTGAGGTCTTTGAGATCTTCAAGGACGCCTCAATGTCGCGATATGTCACATGTCTATCTTCAAGTTTACTAAAGAGTGAGGTTAAGATTCAGTACTGACGTTCGATCCACGCGGCCTACTAAGTTTCTATATGCAAAACTTAAAAAACATCCCTCGTAAAACAACAAAATAAATAAATGTCAACAGACAGTAAAGTAAGTAAACAAACTTTTCCACTTTTCCAAAGGCAACGTGATATTATTTTGTGTTTGTTAAAATTAAAGCCAAGGAATTTTGACCCAATTGTTTTGGGACATGCACATTACAACTTACAACATCCAAAAAACATATAACTTGAATCCAAAAAAATCTTCAAAATTACAATACTTCCTCCAGTTTTGACACAGGAAGCAAACATGGAAAGTACTGTGAAAAAATCTGATAAGAAATTGTGAGAACTAGAAACAACCGTGGATTCGATAAATTCAGTCATTAAAATATACATTAAAGACAGTAACTCAGCAGGGATTCTTGTTGCGATAATTGTCTCTGAAAGTTGTAATAAATTATGGCGCGAAAATGTTCTCGGTTGAGTACCATTTTTCTAATGACTTGTTGACGCTTAAAAATTCACTGTAGTGAGAACACTGCATGTATTGTTTTGAAACTTTGAATTTAAGTTTACTAAAGAGTGAGGTTAAGATTCAGTACTGACGTTCGATCCGCGCGGACTACTATGTTTCTATACGCAAAACTTAAAAGACATCCCTCGTAGCGGAAAAACCTATACAATGTCAAAAAAATCGACATCATGTCACTTTTCATGATAAGCCGAGCGCATACCCTTTTAGGAAGAGCTGAGTCTCAGAAGCGTAAAACTGCATCAATTCGTCGCGCTACCACGTTAGCTTCTACAGTATATTCAGATAAGAGATAGACCGGACATAAACAAGACCACGTGATCATCGAACGCTGTAACATTCGGCAGGGACGTATTAAGAGTCACGCAGTACATATTTTAGATAGTAGATGCTGCTTTGCGTAACTTTGTAGTAAATTAGCACAATTCGATGTGTATACGATTGGTGATGGATATAGGATCATGTGGGGGTGGGGTAAGAAATATATAATGATGTAAATATACATAAGGGTTTCAAAATTTTCGCTTCGATTTCCAGCTTCGGATGCCGCCTGATGTTTGGTGAAATACAGTCGAATATAATCTCAAAATGGCGTTTAAATTAGCCTAAATTAAAAATAATCGTATATCTCTTAAAATTGCTTTTAGAATATTGATTAGTATATTTTTTGATTTCTAGGTAAATATGTAACCAAATTAAAACGTTCAAAACGTAAAAAAATGTGCATGGTTGAACATCGTCAGAAAGTAGATTCTTGAATAGGTTTTGCCAAAATGGGTTCAAAAATGTCAATAATTAATTAAAAAATACAGTAGCTTTATAATTACTTATAACTTACCGAATTTGATGAACGACATCTTTTATTGGAAAGATGAGCTTGATGAGCTTTCATCATCGCTACTGCCTGAAGCACCAACGTCAATAATGAATGGCTCGACTTGTTCCTCTAAAATATTGTCCAGTTCCCACATTCTCTTTTCAACTTTGTCTTTCACGTGCTTAATACAGTTTTCCCATTTTTGCGCTGTTATTAATTCTAGTGCTTCTTTGAAAAGTCCTTTGAGGTCACAAAATTTAAAAGTTGTATTGTGCTTAGCTATATAATTTTTAACCTCTGCCCATATGAGCTCAATGGGATTGAGCTCGCAATGGTATGGAGGTAAACGGAGCACAGTTTTATTTTGACTTGCTGCCATTTCGTCAATGGCGTATTTTTGATATTCCGCCTTGTGATCCTTGACAATTCTTAATAATTGTACTTTCAGCATTGCTTCTTCAAAGTTGATATTTTTCGAGCGGAGCCAATCAACTTTCCTTGAAGCCGTTGTTGGGACCTTCTCCAATCTTCGAGAATGATAAGGCGCATTATCCAACACAATTACTGCGTTTTCCTCTAAGTTCGGTAAAATTTTTGAAAACCACTGTTCAAACGATTCGCCATTCATTTCCTCGTGGTAATCTCCAGTTTTCTTAGACCCAAAGCACCACAGACCGTCAACAACAAATCCATCCTCACTGCCAATATGGCAGATAATGAGCCTTTTCCCTTTACCTGGAAATCGAAGTACTAACTGGTGTAGATTTATTTCAATAAGCGAACCTTTTTCAAATGTTTTCATCACATTCGGCGAAAAAACATTGAGACATGAGTATCAGATTGCTATAATTGGGATTATTTAGTCATATTGAAAGAAAGAATATTGAACGTCGCATGATTACTCAGCGCTTCACAATTTAATTTAAAGTTATAAACCTTTAAAAAATGAATGATCAGGAACCTGAAATACGCGCAAATATTAATATTAACAAATTATAACTTTATAAAGCTTAAAGTATGAATTAAAATGATTAGAAATATTAGGAACGGTACACAATATAAAACTTAGTAACTTTTTTTAAGTATATAATATTCGACATATTTTAAGATTATATTAAAAAATTATTGAAATATCGAAAACACATAAAAACATGGCTTAAAAAAGTTCTAACAAATGAAAATGACAATAAAACATCCACGCATTTTATCGAAAGTTATAAAAGTTTTGTTACTTGTAATGTTTTATCTGCCCCCTGGAATTAATGTTTAGAACCTTGTTCCCAAGGTTTGAAAAACATCCGACTGTTGTCTATTACTCGTATTTACCTGCTGGATTTTTTAATCCGGTGGACAGTCCATCTAGAAAGGCCCTCCTGGATGAAGTTACAGAATCATCAACCCATACTTTACTTGTAGTGTGTCCTGCGTTTACCCACGTTTCATCAAGGTAATAAATCTTCCTGTTTTGATTTCTATATTTCCCAATTTTTGTTAAATAATCCCTCCTCCATAGCACAATTTCTTCTCTATCCAGTAGTAAACTATTACGACCCCGTTTCTTTCATTTGAAATTTAAATGCTTCAGTAACGCATGGAAAGTTGATCGTTTGAAATTTGGCAACGTTGTATCTCCATTTACCTCCTGCAGTACTTTATCTATAGTAGGTATTTCATTCCTAAAGAAGAATTCATGCACTTTCCTCCTAATCGCATGCTTATCAGCTTCATCCAATGATTTAACAATACTTTTGCGATGTTTACTGGTCATTGGCTCAGAAAAGGTGTGATTTTTTTTTATTGTCTTAACACATTAAACACTGATGCGCGACACACCCCAACTTTGTGAGAAACCTTCACAACAATTTCTTTGATGGTTGATGCCTCGTTCTCCTCGCGCTCGATCTTATATATATTCAAAATGACCTCTTTCATTTCTGCACTCAGGTGTCTTTTTTTAGAGCGTTTCCTAGGTGGACTACAGGAGTTTACAACTTCATCGGCAGTATCTGTACTACTGGGCATTTTGCGCAAGCAGTTGATAACAATAACAATCAATAACAAGGTATAACAATAACAACGACAAACTCAACAACTTAATAAGATAACAAACGAACACGTCCAAAGAAATATCAAATTGCAATGATGCACACGACATACGTAACACGTCTGAACCTGAATGTGACTCTGCCTTGATACGACTGCTCTGCCGCTCGGCATAGGCATTTAATTGCGAATTAACCAATGAGGGCTCCTGTTTTACGTCGAGACGGCGGCGTTAGCGTGAAAATCACCCGAACCTTTTGTTTACATCCGGTCTATCTCTTATCTGAATATACTGTAGGTTTTTAATCTAAAATGAAGTCGCTCCCAGTTTTCTTCTCACCAGCGGTCGATCAGAACACGAAGTATGACATTAGTGGAGGAAAATTCTCCCGGACTATTATAAATATCAGCCGCTCTGTGTTGGCACGTCCTTCAACCGAACCGTTCTCTTTTGTAAATATCACGTTTCTTTTATATGGTCTGAAACCGAGTAGGTGTAGGTCATTTGCAACATGAATCTGAAGTCATTTTTTATGGCCGCCATATGGAGAGATAATGGTAGGTGTGACCGGTATGTTCAGGCGTTAGGCGATACTTCGAAAGAACCTTTGAAAATGTATTTGTTCTTTGTCGTTCTCTGTTTTACAGCAATGTGTAAATAGACCGAATGCAAGAGCTTTATAGTCAGAGATACCACGTACCATGAAATGGTAATTATGTTTAATTGATGCATACTCGGCAAGTCGTATTAAATGAATTACTATGGAGAAATGACTAAAGGGGACATCGACGTCGTGCGTCGTAGGCCTGCCAGACGAACTCGCCAGGCTTTAGGCTCTGCCTAAGTGATAGCTTTGCTATAAAAAATAACAAAATGGCGATTAAAATAATGATTTCACGATGAACATGAATCGCTTCTAGTCATTTTTGATATAACAGATTCACATAACATTTTTTTGGATATAAAATCAAGTACATTAGCCGTTAAACAGTAGAACAATTTTTAGACGAGAAATAAATTTGATATTTTCATCAATAAGCAAACCCATGTTTTTAACCGACTCTTCGAACGGGTGCTTTTTTTTCGAGATATAGAACTTTAAGTTGGCATTACTTTTGAAGTTGACGACCGATTTGACAGCTGTCAAGTGATTTATTCTCAGTTTGGTTTAGCAATTCATCATGGATAGACTAACGCCTGAACAACGCTTGCAAATTGTGCAGTTTTATTTCGAAAATAATGATTCTGTGCGGATAAGTATCGAGCACTACGTCCATTTTATCGTCGACAAAATCGTCCATCAGATCAGTTAATTCGATTAACCATGGAACGTTTTGGCACCACGTTTACTCTAAGTGAAAACTCGTATCCCCAGAGACGCCGTACGGTGCGTACAGAAGAAGCTATTGCTACTGTAGAGGAAGACCCGTATGCCATCCGCCATCGAGCACAGGAATTGGATCTGTGTCCATCCACTTTATGGAAGATTTTGCGGAAGGATCTTGGTTTGTGTGCTTACAAAATCCAACTCGTGCAAGAATTGAAGCCAAACGGTCATCAAGCAAGGCGTAGATTCGTTGAGAGGGCCCAAAACAAGATTGCCGCTGTTCCCGATTTTCATGAGCGAATTTTTTTTAGCGATGAAGCGCACTTCTGGTTGAATGGCTACGTCAACAAACAAAACTGCCGCATTTGGAGTGAAGGTGATCCTCAACTCTATGTCGAAACACCATTACATCCAGAAAAACTGACTGTTTGGTGCGCTTTATGGGCTGGTGGAATCATTGGTCCGTACTTCTTCAAAAACGATGATGGCCAGAACATTACAGTCAATGGCGATCGGTATAGAGCCATGATTACTAACTTTTTCATTCCTAAATTGAACAATCATGATGTCCAGCAGCTGTGGTTCCAGCAAGACGGCGCAACATGTCACACAGCTCGTGCTACAATCGATTTATTGAAAGACACGTTTGGTGACCGCCTAATTCCACGTTTTGGACCTGTTAATAAGCCTCCAAGATCTTGTGATTTAACACCGCTAGACTATTTTCTGTGGGGCTATGTAAAGTTATTGGTCTATGCGGATACGCCACAAACGCTTGACCATTTGGAAGACAACATTCGCCATGTTATTGCCGATATAAGGCCACAAATGTTGGAACAAGTCATCGAAAATTGGACGTCCAGATTGGACTACATCCGAGCCAGTCGTGGCAGTCATATTTAAAATAAAATGCCACAAGATTATCTTTTGAATAAAAAAAAAATCATGTCAATCGAATAATCCATCGTTGTTTTATTGCAATTTAAAGTTCTATACCTCTAAAAAAAACACCCTTTATTTGAATAGCACGACAGTTTAAAGTTATGCTCAAACTATTTTTAATAAGGGTCCTTGATTTTTAGGGGAAAAAATAATAACTTTGGATTTAGAGGAATTCAGTTGGAGACTGTATTTTGTTGTATAATTTTGAATAGAATTTGGGTCCTCTATTATTTGTGCTTCCGAAATTTCTAAATTTTGATGATTATAACTATGACATAATTTTGACTGAATGCTACAAAATTTCACAGCCCTGTTTAAATCCGCTATACAGGGTGTTTCAGTTTATTGTTGCATAACTTTAAGATTCGATAGAACTTTGAAAATTAATGCATAAAGTCTATATAAACATAGGTCGAAAAATGCGTGGCTTCCGAAATACAGGGTGTTTAAATTTAGTTTCTAAAATAGTTTTTTTTTAAATATTTCGAACAATATTTGATGTATAACAGTGAAAATTGGTGTACAAGGGTTTTTTGGCAAGACAAAACGAACCATGGACATAGTTTTAATGTAGCCGCTAGAGGGCGCTCTCTACTGTACCTGTAGTGTATTAAAATGACCGAACATTTTTTCTTGGTGCAATTTTTGGTTTTTTGAATAAAAAAACTGATTCTTCGCACCTTTCAACATAAAAAGCTCTCTTGTAAATTTTCGTTATAGTCAGCCGTTTTTGAGATATTTCGATTTTAAGATTCGATGCATTTTTAATTATTTATGATAAAATAACATTAAAAAGTCAATATCTCGATAATTTTTAGAAGTATTCTGTGCCTGCAAATATTTTTGAAATTGAAAGCAGAATAAGGTTAAACGTCAATTAGTTGACAGTTAGTTTTGTTGTCTGTTGAAACCTGAAACGTTTTTTTGCAATTGTGAATGCACGAAATTTAGTTTGTTTTACCCTTTTATATAAATGCCATTTTTACTCTCCAATCAAGAGTTAGCGGATATTCATTTTGTGTATGGCTTTGTAAATGAAAGCGCAGCAGAAGCAGCCAGAGAATACGCACGAAGATTTCCAAACAGACGACATCCAACTCGCTCAGTATTTGTAAGAGTGCATCGCCAAATAATTGGAAATAGTTTTGGAAATCTCCAAACGGATCAAAACATAAATGTTCGCAAGCGCAGATTTACCCGTATGTTTCTGCGTGAGTTTGGTAGAGATCCGGCCACAAGTGTTAGGAGAGTTTCTGGCGCCTTGGGAATTTCAGCAAGCCATGTTCACCGTGTTCTTAGAAATGACCATAGACGTCCTTACCATTTGCAATCTGTGCAAGGACTACAGCCAGGGGACGGAGAACGAAGAATCACATTTTGTCAGTGGATTCTTGATAGAACTGATAATAATAGGGAGTTTTTAAGTAACGTTTTATGGACCGATGAGTCATGCTTCACTAGACGTGGAGTGGTAAATGTTCATAATCAACATATTTGGTCGCATGAAAATCCGCATGCAATTCGGGAAAGAAATTTTCAGCATGAATTTAGTGTGAACGTGTGAATTGGTATCGACTATTTTAAAGGCTGAACATGCAAATATTTGGGAGGATGTTATGTTAGATTTAAGAAGATTGACCTGGTTCCAGCTTGATGGTTGTCCAGCTCATTATTCGAGAATAGTTAGAAACTGGCTGGACGAAAATTGTCCAGAAAGATGGATCGGTGCGAAGAACTAGTTTATTTATTGAAAAAGCAAAAAGTTGCACTAAGAAAAAATTTTCGGTCATTTTAATACACTACAGGTACAGTAGAGAGCGCCCTCTAGCGGCTAAGGTAAAACTATGCCCAGGGTTCGTTTTGTCCTACCAAAAAACCCTTGTACACCAATTTTCACTGTTATACATCAAATATTGTTCGAAATATTTAAAAAAAGCTATTTTAGAAAGTAAATTTTAACACCCTGTACTTCGGAAGCAACGCATTTGTTGATCCATGTTTATATAGACTTATGCATTAATTTTAAAAGTTCTATCGAATCTTAGAGTTATGCAACAATAAACTGAAACACCCTGTATACAAAATAAAGAGAGGTGGTCCAAGCACTGATCATTTAGGCGCTCCTGAGGAAATTAGAGATTCTGTAGAAAATTCCAAGCATTTCCCTGCAGCTGATCTAAATTGCAAAATGATTACAAAAATGTTTTATTGGCGCAGATGTGCTTAATGCTCTTAATCTGCGCTGAACTATGTTGAATCTAGTGTGTACCACATACCAAAGTAATAACATCTTGATACGACTTGATTACTGTTATTAAACATTAAACTCGTATAAATTAATTATCGACAACTGAACATTCATTGACTTTATCGATACGGAATAAATCTATAATTCCGTGAAAGAGACTCTCTAATCGTCGGTATACAGAGTGATTCAAATAACTTCAGAGAGGTTACCTATACTAGATCATAGGTGTGACGCAGACCAATGGTTAATCTGATTAACGTTTTCAAGTTTATTTGAAAATGTAATCGGATTTCAGCTAGTTATGTTCACAAATGAATTGTAAATACTAAAATTAATATACTAAGTGACATATAAATCCGAACACCGAGTTTAAATGGTTTCATTTTAATAAAATTTTGTATAAGTACTTAATGAAGCATAGTAAGTAAATGATAAAAATTTCAAAATGATTGCACTGCTTTTAAAGCCTTTTGACCTTTAATAATGTGTGGATGCACCCTGATGTGCTACGCATTCTTCAACGCGCCTAGGCATACTTCTGATCAGGTGGTCAATGTCCTCCTGTGGTATCTCATTCCAGGCAACCACCAACTCCTCTCGAAGTGCTTCTAGAGTCTGAGGAGGACGTTGCAAATTGAGCAATCTCCTACCCAACATATCCCACACGTGCTCAATTGGGGATAAGTCGGGAGATCTTGGTGGCCATGGTAACAATGTGACATCATTATGTTGAAAGAAGTCTATTGTGACTCTTGCAACATGTGGTCGGGCATTATCGTGTTGGAAAGTTGGATTTGCCAGGGTGTCAAGATAGGGTAAAAGATGGGGTTCTAGAACTTCGTGGATATAACGCTGCGCGTTCATGTTACCTCTGATGAAGATTAAAGGTGACCTGGAACCATAAGCTATAGCACCCCAAACCATAACTCCAACAGTGTGATGAACATGTCTTTCAACAAAAAACTGTGGATTCCTCCTTTCACCACGTTGCCTTCTAATCCTGGCACGACCATCGTGCATGCCTAAACAAAATCGAGACTGTTCCATTCCTGTTCCCAGAGTGACCCTTGTCTGCACCACTCAAGGCGATTACGTCGGTGTTCTCGAGTTAAAGGGAGGACCCAGTGTGGCCGGTATGAAAACAAGCCAAAACTTCTCATTCGTCGGTAAACACTTCGCATGCCAATAGGTCTTCCGTGTTCTGCATTTGCAATGGACCTGGTAGTGGAGAAACGGTCCCTTAAGGCCAATAATCTTAGGCGGCGATCTTCACGGTCTGTTGTTCTACGGCGGCGTCCAGTGCCACTTGCTCTTTGCGTACGGCCTTCTCGAAGCCATGCCTGACGACACCTAACCACAGTGTCTACACTTCTTTGCACTCTAACTGCAATTGCCCGAAAAGAAAGTCCCACTATACGGCCCCTATCAAACTCACTAAGTTGACGAAATCGTACTGGTCTCCGTACTCTAGGCATCGTAACCGATCGTAAAGGATGTCAAGAACCAAAATCCGCCAACGTTGATTCTTTACTGCGGCTGAAATATTCATTTGTAGAGCGTTAGTGAATTAAAAAAAAGCAGTATAAAAACCGGAATGTCCAACTGATAAGGCTGAAAATTTTTTCACTTGTTATTTACAGTAAGATAAATACATTCACCAACTTTTATTAAAATAAAACCATTTAAACTGGGTGTTCGGATTTATATGTGACTCAGTATATTTTGTTTCAATGGTACATAAAATATAAAAAATAATAGTAGTTCTTTCACTGATACCAACCATAGTCCCCCACCCCCTAATGACCAACCTTCAATTTTCAACGTCAAAAACGAGGTTTGAGCGATTTTTATGTTTTCCCTTATTGGCGTGTAGCCCTAGTGATGCAATTTTATTAAAATGTTTCTCTATCTATAGTCTCAAATGCCCTTTCTCATCTATACTTCTTCTCCAGTCTTCAACCACCATTTGGATTGATATTTCTGTAGAATATTTTTTTCTAAATCCTGCTTGTTCTTTGTCAAAATTTTGCTTATTTCAATGAATTCAATGATTTGTTCGTATGTTATTGAACGTTGAACTTTTGGCACAGGAGTAATGGTGGAACGCTTTAAATTTGATAGAAATTCACCATGAATTAAACAATGATTCACCAATATTCACTGGACAACAAATTTTAGTTTTTTAATTGTATCTTGTGGGAAAAGTGCACTTCTTTGTTAATTTTGGGGCGCTGAATCCAAAAATGACAATGAAATAAAAAAATTAGTTGCGGTTTAGAAAAAACTTTTTATTTTTAAGGACATATTAAAAAAAGTAACAAGTTTCATATACTTATAAGAATCACTATATGCGCTGTCTTTTTGCTGTTCTTTTATGGATCGTTTCTGGAGCATCTCTACCAAGAGTCCAACAGTAGTCTGCAAGCATGGAAGGATTCCACTTTCCCTGGTACCTTTTTTCCATTGTTGAAATATCCTGATGAAAACGTTCGCCGTGCTCATCACTTACGGCTCCGCAATTGTCAGGAAAAAAGTCCAGGTGTGAGTATAGGAAATGTATCTTAAGAGACATATTACAGCCCATCTTTTGATACGATGACAGCATATTTTTGACAAGGGTTTTATAGTTGTCAGCTTTTCTATTTCCCAAGAAATTAGTGACCACCAGACGGAAATCATTCCAAGCAGTTTTTTCAATACCTGTTAAAGTGTTTTCAAACTGTGTATCTTTCAAAATATTTCGAATCTGTGGCCCAACAAAAATATCTTCTTTAACCTTTGCCTCACTTAGTCTTGGAAATTTCTGACGCAGGTATTGAAAAGCTGACCCATCTCTATCTAATGCCTTGACAAAGTTTTTCATTAGGCCCAACTTGATATGCAGTGGTGGTAATAAATTTTTTTTCGAATCTACTAATGGCATATGCTGTACATTTTTTTGACCTGGGTCTGGGAATTGACGAACAGGCCAGTTTTGTCTGGTGTAATGAAGTGCCTTTGCCAGACTGTCCCATTCACACAAAAAACAGCAAAACTTTGTGTAGCCTAGCTGCAGCCCAAGTAAAAGTGCAACAACTTTCAAATCGCCACAAATATGCCATTGGTGCTCATCGTATTTTATGCATGTCAATAGGTACTTCATATTGTCATATGATTCTTTCATGTTGAACTGTCTATAAACAATTTCCATTCTTCTGGGTTATAGTTTATATTTAAAGCCGTGAGTAAGCCGTTACTGTTACTGCAGAAAACCAAGTTATTCTCCATATTGAAAAATGGTTCTGTCTTTGTGGCGTTTACGAAAAACACATACCGAAACATCGGCTTCTAACAAGTTCCACTGCTGCAGTCTTGATCCAAGTAACTCTGCCTTACATTTGGAAGTTCTAAATCTCTTACAAGATCATTTAATTCTGACTGTGTTATTTTGTGCGGTTGGTGGCATGACGTGCTCGGTATAAAATCAGGATCTCTTGACGTTGATGGCATATCTTCTTCCTGACGAATCACTCGATCGCCATGATCTGATTCGTTTTCTGATTTGCAAGTGTAGGATTCTGGGGGTTTTGGAATAGGATTTTCGTCACTGTGAGGCACAGGTCTCATCGCAGATGGTATGTTTGGGTAGTTAATAACCGATTTTTTTTTCTTGGACATACCTGTGGCTTCTCCAACACAAGGTACCATGCAAAAGTAACAATCATTAATATGATTTGTAGGCTCTCTCCAAGCCATTGGGACAGCAAAGCGCATAGACCGTTTTTTGCCATTTAACCAGCTCCTCAGACTTGAAGCACATGTATTACAGCAGATGTGGGGTGCCCACTGTTTGTCTTGATCACCTAGTTTACAACCGAAATAAAGCTGATATGCCTTTGTTATTAGTGGAGTAATAGACCGTCTCTGATACGCAAAAGTCACATCACCACACACGTAACAAAACTGATCTGGATTGTTTACACACTTTCGAGACATCTTGCATGAACGCTGTCAGCCAACTGAGGAAAAAATGGCTAATATAAAACAATATAATGTACACGTATGTATAACGTAACACAATCATGCCGATTACATCATCTTTCCTTGCCGAATATAAAAATGTAGCACGTGCATTCTTGTGAATTACAGTATATTAACACTGTCACAGCAGGAACACATATAATTACCGTATCTCTAAAACTTGAACTAATATTGAAAAAATAAGTTTCATTCCGGTTTTAGCACATTAAAAATAGTAATATTTTGTTGATTTTATTTAGGATATTTTTTGGCTGTTGATCAGTGAATTTATTTCCAATTAGGTATATCGAAACAATCATTTAGAATCTTTTATGAGAGATTCTCACTTGGATCTTTATTAGATTTCAATTCTGAGATTGTTGATGTTTATTGAATTAGGTACGAAATAAAGCCCATTTATTATTGTTATTATTAGTTATAATATTCTCGCAATGGACATAAGTTGAGATCACCCTCATCGATCGTCTTCACTATTCGATTAATACTGTCTATAAAACAAGTGCTCATTCTTTCTGCTATGATTATTTTTTCTTTCACTAGCCAGATGTTCTCAAGTCGAAGAATCATCCGGTATGGTCTGTACGACTACTATGTGGAACGGAATTTCCTGCGGTTTTAAAATCCGTCGCTGCACCTAAAAGGAATAAGGCACACTAGTCTGACACACTTCTGCGCATCTGGTAATGTGATTATCTAGCACACATTCGTGAGCTCACAGATGCCGGCGTCGTTATGGGAAAGGGTACAGGATCATTCGGTTTTACGGCTTCATTAGCGACTAATGGCGAAAAATCGGGATAAACGGTCAAGCGCTAGAGGAAGTCAAACCCCTAATGAATGGGCATATAAAATTATAGTTGCTGTATTCACATACACATTATCATCATGTAAGACTTTAATTTATCCGCTGTTCTACATAGAAACATCTCATTTACAATACGACTCAAGAGTTGGCGTCAAAGCTGAACATCTTTTGGGAGCGGAAATTCGTAACCTGAAAATTGTGATGATAGCTTCGTTCAAGCTCAGCTTGGTACAGAATTGTTCAGGCTGTGTGGGACATACTGCATAATAGCGACAAAAACAAATGAACCGACACCTTGGAGGATAATGCCAGAGATTGTATGCACTCGGCACGGGTATCATGTAAAAACCTACAAAACGTCAAAAAAATGCCTATAAGATGTCAACTTGCAGACTAGGTAGTTTTTAGGGCGCAAATAGTCATTCCACGTTTGCTCACTAGGATCGTTGTGAACGTCCATCTATGGAGGAATCACCCAACTAAACTACACGCATTATGGTTGCATAGTTTTGTGAGGCTGAGTGATCCGTGTCTGTAGCTTTTATCTCTGAGAAGAAAGTTGGTTGAATAGCAAGATCGCATCTGGATGATTATGTGTATTGGTCTGCATGTGTATAAAATCAGTGACATTTGTTGTGTGAGAAAATAATTACTGAATATGCTGAATATGACGGGTTATTTATATGTTGTGATTCTGAAGAGAGGTTATGTTCGAAGTTTATAATGTTATAAATTACGAAAAACTGAGGAGAATTACGGGAAATCATCACTGCGCCCGTGTTGTGTGTAATTACTGTTAGCATGTATATGGCTTGTACGTCGACAGTGTTACAGTGAATATATATTAAGTGACATATAAATCCGAACAACCAGTTTAAATGGTTTTATTTTAATAAAATTTTGTACAAGTACTTAATGAAGTATAATAAGTAAATGATAAAAATTTCAAAATGATTGCACTGCTTTAAAGCCCTTTGACCTTTAATAATGTGTGGATGCACCCTGATGTGCTACGCATTCTCCAACGCGCCTAGGCATGCTTCTGATCAGGTGGTCAATGTAATCCTGTGGTATCTCATTCCAGGCAACCACCAACTCCTCTCGAAGTGCTTCTAGAGTCTGAGGAGGACGTTGCAAATTGAGCAATCCCCTACCCATCATATCCCACACGTGCTCAATTGGGGATAAGTCGGGAGATCTTGGTGGCCATGGTAACACACGCTGGGCGTTCATGTTAAATCTGATGAAGATTAAAGGTGACCTGGAACCATAAGCTATAGCACCCCAAACCATAACTCCAACAGTGTGATGAACATGTCTTTCAACAAAAAACTGTGGATTCCTCCTTTCACCACGTCCCCTTCTAACCCTGGCACGACCATCTTGGATGCCTAAACAAAATCGAGGCTCGTCACTAAAGACAATACTGTTCCATTCTTGATCCCAGAGTGACCGTTGTCTGCACCACTCAAGGCGATTACGTCGGTGTTCTCGAGTTAAAGGAGGACCCAGTGTGACCGGTATGAAAACAAGCCAAAACTTCTCATTCGTCGGTAAACACTTCGCATGCCAATAGGTCTTCCGTGTTCTGCAAACCATTCATTTGCAATGGACCTGGTAGTGGAGAAACGGTCCCTTAAGGCCAATAATCTTAGGCGGCGATCTTCACGGTCTGTTGTTCTACGGCGGCGTCCAGTGCCCCTTGCTCTTTGCGTACGGCCTTCTCGAAGCCATGCCTGACAACACCTAACCACAGTGTCTACACTTCTTTGCACTCTAACTGCAATTGCCCGAAAAGAAAGTCCAGCTTCCCGAAGTCCCACTATACGGCCCCCAGTTTAAATGGTTTTATTTTAATAAAAGTTGGTGAATGTATTTATCTTACTGTAAATAACAAGTGAAAAAATTTTCAGCCTTATCAGTTGGACATTCCGGTTTTTATACTGCTTTTTTTTAATTCACTAACGCTCTAAAAATGAATATTTCAGCCGCAGTAAAGAATCAACGTTGGCGGATTTTGGTACTTGACATCCTTTACGATCGGTTACAATGCCTAGAGTACGGAGACCTGTACGATTTCGTCAATTTAGTGAGATTGATAGGGGCCGTATAGTGGGACTTCGGGAGGCTGGACTTTCTTTTCGGGCAATTGCAGTTAGAGTGCAAAGAAGTGTAGACACTGTGGTTAGGTATTGTCAGGCATGGCATCGAGAAGGCCGTACGCAAAGAGCAAGGGGCACTGGACGCCGCCGTAGAACAACAGACCGTGAAGATCGCCGCCTAAGGTTATTGGCCTTAAGGGACCGTTTCTCCACTACCAGGTCCATTGCAAATGAATGGTTTGCAGAACACGGAAGACCTATTGGCATGCGAAGTGTTTACCGACGAATGAGAAGTTTTGGCTTGTTTTCATACCGGCCACACTGGGTCCTCTCTTTAACTCGAGAACACCGACGTAATCGCCTTGAGTGGTGCAGACAACGGTCACTCTGGGATGAGGAATGGAACAGTATTGTCTTTAGTGACGAGTCTCGATTTTGTTTAGGCATTCACGATGGTCGTGCCAGGGTTAGAAGGCGACGTGGTGAAAGGAGGAATCCACAGTTTTGCCGAATGAGAGAGATAAGAAAAGAAAATACCAGATTGGTGAAGTAGCAGGTGAGAAAACATCCTGCAGACAAGAATATTTATGAAAGTGAAAAGGTTATTACATTATTTTTCATTTCCAGCCATTTAAACTTTATAGGATTTTTTTTGCGATGTCAA
Organism: Acanthoscelides obtectus; assembly: GCA_963669975.1. NCBI lineage: Eukaryota > Metazoa > Arthropoda > Insecta > Coleoptera > Chrysomelidae > Acanthoscelides > Acanthoscelides obtectus. The sequence goes on along the minus strand of CAVLJG010000007.1, from coordinate 10,272,183 downwards.
TAGAAATACAAACCAGCGCCTAGATGTGAGGCATTGCGAAAATGTTTGATGTGTGATGCGTCATTCCTAATTTTTCCGCGATTTGGCTTAAAACGTGGGTGCAGTGGTGATTTCCCGTAATGCTCCTCAAAGTTTTTGAAAACACGAAAAAATTAGAGAAAATTGTAATTTATAACTTTGAACATAACGGGAAAAATCGTAATTTATAACCTGTCTCCAGAAAGGACAATATATAAATAGCCCGTCGGGCACAGCTAATAGATATAGATCCTTAGCACATAATCAATAATTTTCTCACATAACAAAAGTCACTGATTTTATACACATGCAGACCAAAACATATAAACATCCTGATCCGATCTTGCTAATCAACCAATCTTCTTTCTTTGACATCTTCTCAAAGCATAAACACTACAGACTACTCAGCTTTCTGCAACCGACAAGCAACCAACAATGCATGTCGTGTCGTAAAGTCATTCCTTCATATATGAACGCTGTCTAATAATTCGTCATTGTCTGTCACAGCGGTCCGTAGGACCTTTGCTCTTGGTTGAAGTCTTGTAAGTCAGTAGGTCTGTCCGGTCTGGTTGCCCAGATACCAAACCAAGTCAGGGAGAAAGAAGGGAAAAAGAAAGGAGGGACGGAAGGAGGGAGAACAGAGAAAAAAGAAGTGCGTCAATTTGAGGGGTGGCTAAAATTAATTTTGGGATTAGTTGTTGCAGAAAAATTATAATTTTGGTTGGACCTAAAGTCGCACGATTTAATTTTGTTCACAGTGCGAGTCGCGGCCTAGTGTGCTTGCGAACTTGCTCGACTGTGTAGTCTACTGACTCGCGCAACAAAGGGTTGTTATGCGAATCCGCTAGACTATAACGTAGCTGCGCTTGTTGTTTGATGTAGTCCCTTAGGTAAGGGATGTCAAGGTCTCTGTGAAGGGTCTCGTTGGAAACATACCATGGGGCGTTAGTGATTGTACGCAAGATTCGGTCTGCAAAAAACCTGCAGGCTACGCAAGTGCGTTTTGGCGAGAAAACACCAAGCCGCACTTGCGTAAGTGATCGCTGGTCTAATAACCATCTTGTATAGCCGAACTTTGTTGATCAAACTGAATTTGATGTTCTACATAGCATAGGGTAGAGTTGCCGAAACGAGATTTGGAATTTAGTTTTTAACGCTTCAGTGTGCTTCTGCCAGGTCATTCCTTTGTCACGAGTGACCCCGAGATACTTAGCAGAGCTTTCCCATGGTACCCGAGCCCCATTCACTGAAACCGCACACGGGGCGCCGCTACGTTTTTTAGTACAATAGACTGCTTGCGTTTTCGAATGATTAAATTTGATCAGCCACCGATTTGCCCATTCCAATACCTCGTCCACTGCACTTTGCAGCCTGTCGTGAACTAGATCCCCAGCTCTGCTGATGTGCAATGCGGAGACTCAGGAGATTCTGCTGATGTGCCATGCAGCTCTTCAGTCGAGGAATCTTCTGAAGATTCCTCTGAGGAAAAATCACTAAGGGAGAGACTACTGCCACTGACGTCGTTGGCCCTAAAATATCTCCTGACGGATCTTACAATATGTTGCTCCTCGTCGAGGTCATTATCAAGGTCATAGTTGGGAGAGAACTGACTTTCCATTGCATCAGCGAAAACCTCGACCTCTTCATCTGCCCTACAGACTATGCCCCTAGGACCGTGGATGTGCGGGAGTTGTTCTCGCTTTCCGTTTCTGAGCGCCTTTGCAACTTTTCAGAGCGGAATACTTGAGTCAAGCATCCCCGACAAAAAGTCGCTCCATTGCTCATTACGGAATTCATGAAGAGCATTTCTCACTTCATGAACAAGATTCGTCGCTCTGACAATGTCATCAGGATGACAAGACCTTTTCGCTTGCAGGCCTTTTGCCAGAAATTTTCTGACGAATGTCTGCAGGGAGAATGAACGCTGTTGATTGATTTTAAAATAGACTATTTGCACACTAAAAACTACCTAGTCTGCAAGATGACGTTATGTCATTGTTTTTTGGGTTTTTTACATAATACCCCTGCCGGTCATATCGCCCTCATCGCTTACCAAAGGAGGATAATTCGTTGTCGCTCTATCACCAAGCAAGTGGCTTTAATATTATACTGAAATTGTCACCCATATCAAGTTGGTTACGTTCTGCCCTTGTAATAAGAAAATTGTTCTAAACCTTCTAAGGCGGGTTCGTTGTTTTAACGTTTATCGATCTATCATCGATATCGTTGAAAAACCGATCGTATTTTGTCAAACAACAAACATCCACCTAGAAAATGTCACGTGGGAATTTAAACTGACGTACGCCATTGATTCAGATTGCATAGCATGGCCATGCCACTACCGATGCCTGCGAAATACCCCACACCCCGTGCAGTTGATATTCTGGTTTTGCTCCGCACACGCACGTCACAGAGAGTGATGCGAACCCGATGGACGGACGGACAGACGCGTGGACACGTGACAGAGTGAGGGATGCTGGTTGTCTTCTTTAACTGCAACCGCAGCGCCGGCATCACATGTCACGTCCAACAGAAGAAGAAGAAGGGTCCATCGACCTGCCTGCAGAAGGTTACCCGCCACGGCAACTCGTTCATCGGACTTCATTTTTTTGCAATTATCGCGCAACTACTGCAGAGATACCAAGGTCTCATTTGTGCTGGGGCACTAGCTATTGTTATCTCCATGCATTTTATTGTAGATATATCTATAAGTGAAACCACGTACATTAGTAACGTTTCGGTCACTTCGGTGACTAAGTGACATATAAATCCGAACACCCAGTTCAAATGGTTTTATTTTAATAAAATCTTTATTTGAGTCGATAGAACGGTCGATATAATTTAATGTTTAAAGATTATTTCATGTAAATGTTGGCCGCGGCTCCGCTTTAGATGGCCCATGCGCAAGGTCCAATTTTGGCACTCTCTCTCCAACATATCGGCCGGTATCTCACGAATAAATGCTTCAATATTGGCTTCCAGTGCGTCAATCGTTGCTGGTTTATCTCTGTAGACATAAGCCTTAACATGGCCCCACAAGCAATAGTCCAACGGCGTTAAATCACACGATCTATTGACGGGGCGCAAACGTGAGATAAACTGTTCACCGAACTCGCCTCTCAATAGGGCCATTATTTCGTGTACGGTGTGGCATGTGGCACAGTCTTGTTGAAACCACATGTCAGCCAAGTCCAGCTCTTCCATTTTGGGCAAAAAAGTTTGTTATCCTCGCACAGTAGCGCTCGCCATTCACAGTTACGTTCCCGCCATTGTCGTCTTTGAAGAAGTACGGCCCGATGATGCCACCGGCCTATAATCCACTCCAAACAGTGATTTTTCGGGATGGATTGGTAGCTCTTGCAATGCTTCTGGCTGTTCTTCACTCCAGATGCGGCAATTTTTCTTGTTAACGTACCCATTCAACCAGAAATGAGCTTCGTCGTTGAACACAATTTTTCGATAAAAATGTGGATCTTCCTCCAACTTTGCCAGCGCCCATTCACCAAATTGGAAACGTTGTGGAAGGTCGTGTGGCTTCAATTCTTGCACCAGCTGTATCTTATCAGGTTTTACACCCAAATCCTGTCGCAAAATTTTCCACGTAGTGGAGTAACAGAGGCCCAATTGCTGCGAACGGCGGCGAATCGACATTTCACGGTCATCACTAACACTGGCGGATACAGCCGCAATATTTTCTTCAGTCCTCACTCTACGTCTGCGTGTTGGTGGTTTAATGTCCAATAATGTAAACTGGGTTCACAAGCTTCTGAATAGCTCCCTCAGTAGGCCGACCAAATTGCCCATAAATTGGAAGCAGTGCTCGATGCACTCTCTTAACCGAGCATGAATTTTGATAGTAAAATTCAATAATTTGCAAGCGTTGTTCGTTCGTAAGTCAATTCATGGTTAAATTATAGACCAAACTGAACAAGTTTGACAATGACACAAGACACGATTCACGTGTCATCTGTCAAAAACGGTGTTGCCAAAAAGATCACCCATTACAAGCGTGTATGACAATTTTATTTATACCATCTGTCTATTTACAAAAAAGAGTTGAGTATTACGAAAACCGCAACTCTCTGTCTTCACTCCTAAGCGAGTTACCCCGTAATATCATCGAAAATGGGACACCCTGTACATGTCGTAAAACATCCAAAAACACGTAATATATTATTTTTTTTTGTTCTGTTATTGGCACTGGTCGATGACCAAGTGGCCAGATCCTTATGTTCAGTATAATGTTATGCTTTAATAGAAAATAGAACATCCATTACTTATTATTACTATTGTATATTATTTCTATTATAGTTACATAGAGTATGCGAACACATATTTCTCTATTTTTTTAGTTTTTTTTCAACCAATACTTTTTGCTTATTTTTTCCTTTTCTCTATTTTATTTATAAGATTGTTTTTTTTATTTATGCATATCTACATATATATACTACTTTATACTGATCTGCTTTTTTTTGTTTTATTTTTATTAATATTTTCTTCTTTTTTTCATTTTTTCAAACAAACTTACTGTAATTTACATTTTATAATGTTAGGCCTATTTTCCGACAATGCTTGTATAAAAGTACGTAAACTAAACACGTAATATCTCATTTACGAAATTTTTCCTGGGAAGTGAAAACAAATTCAGGTGATAAAATTGTATCAATAATTCATGCACCCCTCGTAGAAACATCGAAAAGCTACCGGTACGTATGAAAGCGGCCATAAAATTGGTATTTCCGTATGAGAATATATTTTATATTCCCTTCTGTCTGGCGTGACGCGCGTTAAACACAGTTAGGCGGTTCACGGCATGCAAGAAAGCCGCATAGGCTCAGCCATAGCCACATGAAATTATAAATAAATTACCTTCCTTCTGGGATATGTTGTCAGAAACGTTCGAGAATTATGATTGTCGATAAAACGAGAAAGATACTTTCCTCGGTCGGACATTCGTTCCAGTGTTCGATGTTCTCATGCATCGGAAACTTGGTAAAGTAGGTGCATAGCTGTAGCCATATTCAGATGAGAAGACCAAAAAATTCCGACTGATTGGTAACACAAATGTTTTCAAGCCACTCTTACCAACTACCCACGCCAATTGGTGCAACGGCGGATCCAGGATTTGTGTCTTCGGAGGGGGGGTCACACCAGGTAAAAAAACTTGTTCAAGGAGGTGTTCTTCTCGTCTTCGGGGGGGGGGGGCTTCTTAAGTAATGACAAAATGGACATTGCCACCTGCCTAGGCATGCTTCTGATCAGGTGGTCAATGTCCTCCTGTGGTATCTCATTCCAGGCAACCACCAACTCCTCTCGAAGTGCTTCTAGAGTCTGAGGAGGACGATGCAAATTGAGCAATCTCCTACCCATCATATCCCACACGTGCTCAATTGGGGATAAGTCGGGAGATCTTGGTGGCCATGGTAACAATGTGACATCATTATGTCTATTGTGACTCTTGCAACATGTGGTCGGGCATTATCTTGTTGGAAAGTTGGATCTGCTAGGGTGTCAAGATAGGGTAAAAGATGGGGTTCTAGAACTTCGTGGATATAACGCTGCGAGTTCATGTTACCTCTGAAGAAGATTAAAGGTGACCTGGAACCATAAGCTATAGCACCCCAAACTCACACTCTAACAGTGTGATGAACATGTCTTTCAACAAAAAACTGTGGATTCCTCCTTTCACCACGTCGCCTTCTAACCCTGGCACGACCATCGTGCATGCCTAAACAAAATCGAGACTCGTCACTAAAGACAATACTGTTCCATTCCTGATCCCAGAGTGACCGTTGTCTGCACCACTCAAGGCGATTACGTCGGTGTTCTCGAGTTAAAGGGAGGACCCAGTATGGTCGGTATGAAAACAAGCCAAAACTTCTCATTCGTCGGTAAACACTTCGCATGCCGATAGGTCTTCCGTGTTCTGCAAACCATTCATTTGCAATGGAACTGGTAGTGGAGAAACGGTCCCTTAAGGCCAATAATCTTAGGCGGCGATCTTCACGGTCCGTTGTTCTACGGCGGCGTCCAGTACCCCTTGCTCTTTGCGTACGGCCTTCTCGAAGCCATGCCTGACAACACCTAACCACAGTGTCTACACTTCTTTGCACTCTAACTGCAATTGCCCGAAAAGAAAGTCCAGCTTCCCGAAGTCCCACTATACGGCCCCTATCAAACTCACTAAGTTGACGAAATCGTACAGGTCTCCGTACTCTAGGCATCGTAACCGATCGTAAAGGATGTCAAGAACCAAAATCCGCCAACGTTGATTCTTTACAGCGGCAGAAATATTCATTTTTAGAGCGTTAGTAAATTAAAAAAAGCAGTATAAAAACCGGAATGTCCAACTGATAAGGCTGAACATTTTTTCACTTGTTATTTACAGTAAGATAAGTACATTCACCAACTTTTATTAAAATAAAACCATTTAAACTGGGTGTTCGGATTTATATGTCACTTAGTATATTATCAATTGCATAGAAGATGAAATTTCACGTGTGGAGCTTTTTCCTCAATTTGTTCTGGTGGAATTCAGTATTGAGCGTAATGAATACTGTGCAGGTTCAAATGCAAAAGAAAAAGATAGACTTGATGATGACTCAAAGGTGCATTTCAGCAGCATTAAAAAAATTTAAAGATTTTAGTAGCGAAAGCACATATGATAATTTTGTTCTGAAGGCTAAGAATAAATGGGAAGAGATGGAATGGAAAAATCCTGGTTTTCCCATTGTCAGAAAGAGGAAAATCAAAAAAATGTTCCACGATAGAGCTGCTGACTCGCCACTGGAACACACGAAAAATTAAGTTTTGGATTCAATGAGTAATGATGTAATGATGTGGTTGGTTTTTTGCCAGAGAAAATTAGTCAATCTAAAAGACAATGAAGTAGAAATCAGCGTCACTAATTTGATGGAAAAATATTCCGAATTTTTCACTACAGATCTAAAATATGAATAAGCCATGTATTTTTGGGAAAATCGTAATTTTACTAACGACAGCTCGCTAGATTATTAGAAGTTAATGATTGCAAACAATTTTGTAGGCAGTTTTCCAGAGAGCTGCAGTTTATTCAGATTGTTTTTGACTTTGCCTGTCGGTTCAGCTAGTGCTGAAGGTGTCATGAGCTCTTTGAAAATCATTAAAGAATACCGTCGAGCTTCTTTGGCTAAAGACACACTCAACAACTCCTCTATCCTCTATATCGAAAGATCAGTAGCTAATACACTCAATTTGGATTCTGCGATGGAAGTTTTTGCTGAACGAAAAGCAAGACGCGGATTCAAATTAGAATAATTCTGTTGTTTTGTATTGAATAAAATATGTTTGATCTCACAGTCTCTACTTGATTCAGGTTATATAGACATGTAGTAAAAAAACAGAGGTAACAGTGCGTAAAAATTACGATGCGCATTACAACGTGTCCCGTGCTCGTCCGAACTATTAAATGCAAAAACCAGACTGATGTACAATTTTGATATTAATTTCTGAGTTATCATACAACTTTCAAAGTTTCCATTGCCGTATTTTATCTGTCAATAATTGAAGTAATTCTGAATTCGCCAGGGGGGGGTCATGAACCCCATGACCCACCCCTGGATCCGCGCCTCAATTGGTGAGGAAGTGTAGCAATGGCGAAGTATAAAAAATACTCAATACACAAGAACGGCGCAAAGTAATAACTGGAAGACTTAGAAGCCATAAGAACACCTGTCAATTATTGTTTAAGTACTATTGTTTTCCATTGTCTCTGGAGCGATTGCACTTTTTGTCCTCGAGGTAATCCGTTACCGTTGATGCAATTTTAGCATTGAATTTCCCATAAAAATTCAATGTCACAGAGTGCATTCACGCTCGAATAAACGCGGCAGATTTGTTCTGATCCGCCGTCCATTAGGTTTTTTGCTCTGCTCCATTACCTTAACCCACTTTCCTCTTTGTACTATACATAACTTTTTTGACAACGTTTATTTTCGATTTCCATACTAGTCCTTACACCAGCCATGCAGTATGTTACTAAAAAGCATTACTAATGTGCCGTTACTCAGCGTGTGTATGCAGATTTCGAGTAATTCAAGGCCAAAAGCAGGAAATGAATACGTTTGTACAACAATCGAAGCTGTTCCACCTGATACTGTGGCTTTGTCAGTCATCAAGCCTTCAAAACAAAGCGTCAAGTGCTTTAACTGAATTTTCGAAATTCACGCATGATGAATAAGGATTTTCACTTATTTCGATGTGGAGAAGAACGACAGAGGTAGAAAAACGTGGTAGCCAGTTGTGGTCCACCTCTTCGAACCACACACCCCCGATACATGCGAGCAGCTGCTCGAGCATTTCCTAGGGCAGCACCATAATAGTAACGCATTTCTGCATAATCTCGCGGAGAATATGACATGATTCTACTCAGATGCCAAACGTTAGATGCAAATGTCGCTCGGACCGCAGATTGAACGCTCCTGGAATACCAAGTTGAATGGCCAAGCTCATTTAGCTGATTTGGCTATTTGCGTAAAAAATCCACCATTTTGATTTTACAAAATGATAATACACGCAATATCACTTGCACTGCTAGGGCGAATCTAACAGTACCTCATATGTCAAAATCCGTCAAGTCGTTCGGACTGCAGCTCGTAAAATAGAATTTCTAACTACCTTGCATTTAGCAATATTCAAATGTATCCTGTTTAGCATACACCAATCTTTCAAACGGCAAAGTTGCGTTTGTAAATACTCACAATCTCTTTCACTATTAATATCAACATACAGTTTTAAATCATCAGCAAATAACAGTTTACCACAATCAATATAATCACATACATCATTCACAAAGATCAAAAATAATAAGGGGCCCAAGTAAGAGCCTTGTGGCACCCCAGATGACCGATTGTATCGAAACACGAAGACATTAATAACGATATTGATTCGTCAGTAAAACCAATGAATCCAGCTTAGCAGTGCAACTGTCCCTGATTATCTAGGACATTCTAGGCTAACTGAGTGAATACTGCCAAATTGGTGACAGTTGACTGACCACACATGAACCCATGCTGCAACTCGGATATTTGACTATACGTGAAAAGGTAGATGCGCTTGTAAAGAATTATACTAAGTGACATATAAATCCGAACACCCAGTTTAAATGGTTTTATTTTAATAAGATTTTGTATAAGTACTTAATGAAGCATAATAAGTAAATGATAAAAATTTCAAAATGATTGCACTGCTTAAAGCCCTTTGACCTTTAATAATGTGTGGATGCACCCTGATGTGCCACGCATTCTCCAACGCGCCTAGGCATGCTTCTGATCAGGTGGTCAATGTCCTCCTGTGGTATCTCATTCCAGGCAACCACCAACTCCTCTCGAAGTGCTTCTAGAGTCTGAGGAGGACGTTGCAAATTGAGCAATCTCCTACCCATCATATCCCACACGTGCTCAATTGGGGATAAGTCAGGTGATCTTGGTGGCCATGGTAACAATGTGACATCATTATGTTGAAAGAAGTCTATTGTGACTCTTGCAACATGTGATCGGGCATTATCTTGTTGGAAAGTTGGATCTGCCAGGGTGTCAAGATAGGGTCAAAGATGGGGTTCTAGAACTTCGTGGATATAACGCTGCGCGTTCATGTTACCTCTGATGAAGATTAAAGGTGACCTGGAACCATAAGCTATAGCACCCAAACCATAACTCCAACAGTGTGATGAACATGCCTTTCAACAAAAAACTGTGGATTCCTGATTTCACCACGTCGCCTTCTAACCCTGGCACGACCATCGTGCATGCCTAAACAAAATCGAGACTCGTCACTAAAGACAATACTGTTCCATTCCTGATCCCAGAGTGACCGTTGTCTGCACCACTCAAGGCGATTACGTCGGTGTTCTCGAGTTAAAGCGAGGACCCGTCGGTAAACACTTCGCATGCCAATAGGTCTTCCGTGTTCTGCAAACCATTCATTTGCAATGGACCTGGTAGTGGAGAAACGGTCCCTTAAGGCCAATAATCTTAGGCGGCGATCTTCACGGTCTGTTGTTCTATGGCGGCGTCCAGTGCCCCTTGCTCTTTGCGTACGGTCTTCTCGAAGCCACGCTTGACAACACCTAACCACAGTGTCTACACTTCTTTGCACTCTAACTGCAATTGCCCGAAAAGAAAGTCCAGCTTCCCGAAGTTCCACTACACGGCCCCTATCAACCTCACTAAGTTGACGAAATCGTACAGGTCTCCGTACTCTAGGCATCGTAACCGATCGTAAAGGATGTCAAGAACCAAAATCGGCCAACGTTGAGTCTTTACTGCGGCTGAAATATACATTTTTAGAGCGTTAGTGAATTAAAAAAAAGCAGTATAAAAACCGGAATGTCCAACTGATAAGGCTGAACATTTTTTCACTTGTTATTTACAGTAAGATAAATACATTCACCAACTTTTATTAAAATAAAACCATTTAAACTGGGTGTTCGGATTTATATGTCACTTAGTATATTTCAAATAACTTGACAAAATTATTCAATATTGAGATCGATCAATAGTTCTCAATTGAATCACGGTCACCCCTTTGTAAATAGGACAAACCCTGGTTTCCTTACATTTATCTGGGAATTTAGCTGCACATAATATGAGATTAAAAAGAATAACCAGAGCATCTACTATACCAAGCGCACAATCTTTGACCAGGAAAGACCGGTGCTTATCTGGCCCTGAGGTCATCTTGGACTTCAGTTTTTTTGCTGCATCACATATTTCATTTTCAGTTATACTCTCCTGAGTAAAGTTGACAATACATTGGATCTCGTAAAGATCGGAAAAGGCAACGGCCGTCTTCAAAATCTCGACAAAAGAATCGTAGTTACACCGAGTACAATATATCCGCTAAGGCAAGTGTGGTGAACCTGAGAAAAAGCTGTGAAGAGCGAGGAGTTCCTCCAAACCAGGCGACAGGAACACCCAGGTAAGTGCCAATCCAACATTGTCTTTGTATGGCTCGGATGTCGATTGCTTTATTATCTTAATTATATCTGAACGCGCTTAAGAGTCCCGCGGCTCTCCACAATTTAGAATCATCTTTGCAATAACATCTTTTGGTTGCAGCAAGCTGAAATTTTGAGGGCTTATTCTACGTGGATTGAAACAGTTTTGACAATAAAATGAATAATGAAATACAAACTCAATTTTTTTTACTGCCCTCCAAAGTTGAGGGATGGGAGAGATTTTACACAAAAAAATTAATCTAAGACTTTTTACGTAGATTTTTAATTAGCTCTGTTAAAAAGTGACATAATCGTTGCTAAAACTAATCATTTAGCTCATCTCAAAAAAAAATCAACAGCCCTAAGCCTAATAGTTTAGTTGTAATTGCGATTGAAAGTTCATTATCTCGTTTTTTTCGAAATTTCACAAAATCGCAAATATCTCCTGGACTATGCAATTTCGGACCACACATATAGGGGGTCATTCGAAAGGTTTTGAGGCCTTCTATCACCTGACTTTTGCTGATCCACTATCAACTTTACACCCTGTATTCACTGTACACAGTCTAATTACGGGTCATATACATTCTAACATTAAATACACACAATGCGGCCGCGGTGGTGATTTCCCGTAATTCTCCTCAAGCTTTTTGGAAACACAAAAAAACGAGAAAAATCGTAGTTTATAACTTTGAACAAAACCTGTCATCAGAAAGGACAACATATAAATAACCCGTCGGGCACAGCTAATAGATATACTATTTGCACACTAAAAACTACATAGTCTGCAAGATGATATTTTGTCGTTTTTTTTGACGTTTTTTAGTTTTTTACATACCTCTGCGGACATATGACTTAAAGTCGTACTCTTCTTATGATTACAGGTAGGAGGACGCTGTTAGTAGCAAATGAAAATCCACAATACTACACTGCCACGCAAAATTAACCGTTCTGTTCAAATTAAATTTTGAATAACTTTTTAACCTTTGCATCAATTTCGTTAATTTTTTTCGTCAAGTTGAGGTAATTTCATTCTTATCATTATCGACTGTCGATCTTGTAAAAAATTTGAAACTGTTTGTTGTTATACAGGGTGTAACTAAAAGGTGCATTTTGCCCTAAATTTCTGAACACCCTGTGGAAACATTGGATTGCTGAATAATGTTTTTTTGAATGAGAATTTTAAGTCTCAACTTTTCTCGTCAGTTCTTTTTTGATTCATGTCAATGTCTCAGTTATTGAAGAATATATGCTGCATTGAAGAAAATCATGCGAGTCATAGCCATAAACAATTTAATTTAAAAAATTGCAGTGGCAACATTGGTAAGAAAACTATGAGAATCATAACCCTAAACAATTTAACTTAAAAAATTAGAGTGACATCATTGGTAATTAGAAATTGTTATCAAAAACGAGTATTTCCTCCCCAGGCTTGAATAACAGCCTCATCCTCTCTGACATAGATTCAATTAAATCAGCCTTTTTCTCAATGTATCCTACATTTGCTCAATGGGGTTGAGATCCGGTCTCCTTGGCGGCCAGTCTAGTACTTGAATTCCACCATCGTTGAGGTGTTATTGCCTAGTCATTCTGGCTATATGCGGCCGAGCATTTTCTTGCAATAGGAGAAAATGTTTCTCCTATAAAGGGCATATGAGGAACCACATGTGCTTCCAAACACTCTCTGATGTACTCGTCGGCAGTGAGGTGTCCTCCTCGTAGCGAAACAAGATCTATGCGGGATTCCAAAGGAATACCGCCCCATACCATCACTCCTCCACCACCAAATTGCACTCTAGTAGCGAAACAACTTTGAGGGTAGCAGGTGAAAATATCTCGTAAAACGAGAGTCGTCTGTCGTCCATATCCCAATCTGCATGAGCTCGAGAAAATACCAAGCGCCGCCTTCGATAACCTACATCCAATAGAGGACCTGTAGCAGGTACACAAGATGCTAGGTTTCCTTCTCTCAATCTTCAGCGTACGGTATCAGGTGAAACTATGGTACCATGAACATCATTCAATCTTGGAGTCAGAGCTGTAGCAGAAACTGTCCTTTCTCGAAAGCTTGAAGTCTCATAAACCGATCTTCAACTGCGTTGGTTGTTTTCCGTCTTTCCTGCCCAGGTCTTCTTGAGTAAGAACAGTTTCTCTAAATCTTTAATCTTTAATTTATTGTTTATGGCTATGATTGGAATCATTTTCTTCGAAACAGCATATAGTCTTCAATAATTGATATATTGACATGAATCAAAAAAAGAACGATTGAGAAAAGTTGAGGCTTAAAAGTCTCATACAGTCACATTATTCACTAATCCAATCTTTCCCCGGGGTGTTCAGAAATTTAGGCAAAATGCACCTTTTAGTTACGCCCTGTATATACAGTGGCGGCTCGTGGCAAAATAAAACAGGTGTTCTGCAAATCCGAACTTACCTATTTTTTATGTCAGTTCGATCCTGCGCTCCTTCTTGGCAGCAAATTTGTCGATCAGCTTCCCGTTCAAATTTTCCATGGTCGAAATAAATTCCTTTTCAACGGGCAGCATCGACAACGCTGTAAGGCGATCCTGGGTCATAGTATTTTGAAGAAAGGTCTTGATTCTTTTCAGTGTTGAGAAATTTCGCTCAGCCTCTGATGTTGACATAGGAGTTGTAACAATAATTTCTAATAGCTTTTTTGTTTCTTTTAATGTCTCTTCCAAACTATTTTGTATCAAAAATTTCAAAAGAGACATAGCTCCATATAAATCTCGGCAATCATTCCGTGCATAAATAACAGACAACTATGTATTTAAACGACTTTTTTCTAATTCGGGATAAGCCAAGCAGGTAGTTTCCAACTTGTCATCAGGAAACGTACCACAGTATTCTCCAAAGTGAAGTTCGGGGGAAAAAAGGTATGCGGCTACCAAATGATCTTTGAAATCTGTCATTTGCAGAATTCACTATATTGTCGCATACTCAAAATGCGGCAACTCGGTGATCGTGACTGCTATTATTACGTCGTCTCCTTTTGTTGCCTTGGGGTTCAGTGCAAATACTTTTGGCTTCATTTATGTCATCAATTATATTGCGCCTCGCCTTCATAAATAAGGATAAGTGTAGTAGCGCTGGTTGCAGTCAAATCTCACACAGTTCAAAGCAAATTTTCTCACCCTGGATACAGTCCTGTCCTTCCGCCACTCCGTCGAACCCCCATACTTTGTTTGTGTGTCGAATCGAACAGTTCGTTTCCGGTTAGTGCGTACCTTAGTGCCGGGATTTTTTCAAATTGTGGGTGTCATGCCCAAAAAATCAATTAAGCGAAGGCACCGCAGCCTGTCACGCGAATCTAGCGCGGAAAATGCAAGAAATATGAGTGATGTAATGAATTATCTTCAAGACATTACTAAGAGATTGCGGAAATTGAAGCTCGCCGCAGCCGAAGCCCAGTACGGCAACGACATCGGAGAGTAGTGTCGTCTTTGTCTTCATCGTCTCAGTAGTCGGAGTCCTCTCTGTTATCTAGATCAAGGACTCCCCCTGGTTCGAGTATAATGGATCGGTCCGGAGGCCACACTTCAAATTGCACGGTTTCACCGATTTGTTTATCTTCGGCTGGTGAGAAGCAGGTATCGATAGGGTACCTATTTATTTCGTCTGGTACCAATGAGAGTACCCAATTATGTCGCCTGGTACCAATGAGTGTACTTACGTATTTGCCGGGTATCGATGAGAGTACCTTTTTTGTTTTTGGCTGGATGATAAGGTATCAATGAGCATACCTTCCGTTTATCCCGCTCTTCACAGTTTCTGGTCAAGTTGGGACAACGTGTCACATTAGTGCTGATGATACACTAACACATCCAGGTGGAATAAAAATGTTGTTTCTTCCAGGGTAAGGAGACGCCCGTCCTCCTGGTGTCGAGCTCTCAGAAGATGTCGTCGAAATCCTGGGCACAACCTGATACCAACACATTCATTTATGGGCCGAATTTACACAAAAATTTAGTTTCCCGTTGGCAAAAAGCTGTGGCCGCGAGGTTGTCTGAAGAGGACAAAAAGGAACTTTGCAAGTATCCTCCCCCCGAAAATTTTCAATACATGGCGGCCCCAAAACTTAACCCGATGGTTGTCAAGGCGATATCACCCTCAAAGGGACACTCGGTTGATGGCTCTACAGGGTCAAACCGCATGTTTAGCCGCTACGGGCCAACTCTTTAGCTTCATGTTGGCTGAAGCTAGTATCGAAGTGTGTAATATTCAAAATTTTTCAGATCGGTTAGAAATCCGCATATCTAAAAGGATAAAGACATCTGGCGTTAACAAAATGCAGCCCACATTATTTTTGCCATTTTTTCCGGATAATGTGAATATTTGCCCAGCCAAAACGTTACTGTTATATCTATAAAAAACAAAGGCTATTCGAGGTAACGAACTGAGTTTGTTTCTATGTTTTAAAAGGCTGCTCAAAGCAACAGCAGATGGTTAAAAACTATGTTATTAAAGAGTGGTATAGACATAAGTTCTTTTGTGGTCAGAGCACTAGACATTCAGCTACTTCTGCCGCCTCCAGGAAAGGGATAAGCTATGATAGCATCCGGTTGGCCGCGGGGTGGACGGAAAAATCTAAAACATTCGCAAGATTTCATCAAAAACCATTAGTTTCTAGTAGGTCTGACTTTGCGGAAGCAGTGTTCAGTTGTGGCTAATGTTAAAGAAATTAGAAATAGTTGTTCTTGTTCACTATAGAGAAATAGTGGAAATCACTGTTAAGTTTGCAGTTACTAATATGTATATAATTACGCATATGTAACTTGATGATACTAAACAAATTGTTGCAACTTACTTTGAACTACTACACTTATCCTTATTTATGAAGGCGAGGCGCAATATAATTGAGAGATTAAACGAACTTACCTAAGTGAAGTTTAATCCTAATTATATGAGCCTCGCCGGAATAAATAAGCTCCCGCCCTTTACTCTACCCTCTGCTCAGCAGAACTTAAGGGCCAGCCGCCCCTGCTGGATAACAACAAACATTTTCATTGTTTTGGCAAGATCGACTGTCAATAAAATTACCTACAACTTGACGAAGAAATTAACGAAATTGATGCAAAGGTTAAAAAGTTATTTAAAATTTAATTTGAACGAAATACACAACTCATTTTAGGCGAACGTGGACTGAGCGGTACAGAAATGTGGTCAGTGGACTCATACCTTAAGAACCTCAATGCTTATCTGTAAAGCACCAGTGCAAGAGATTGAAGATGCGCGATGCACGCCGCCTAGATGCACTTTGAGTGCGTGCGCTCGCGGGCGGGCGTGAGAATACCGCGAGTCATAGAGATGTCAATTGGCTCCTTTATCTGACCATTGCGTATTTTTTTCCGGTGTTCAATGGTTTCGTGATCGGCAGATAAGTGCACATTTTAAAACGCGACGCCGAGTCGAGGCGGCCGGCTCTCTGTAACATCACAATATCATGATACATGCAGATGTAGATAGCGACGAGCAACAGGAATAACGCAGTGAAATATCGCGAGACGTTCTTTGAACGCCGATGTCCATTTGTTTAGAAGAAAAATCAGGTAGACTGAGAGCTGGTAGCACGATGACAGGTACTTGAAAAGTTAACTGCGTGTACGTACAGGCCTACGCAGACGACACTTCAGGCAAGATCTTAGACTTCGTTTGAGAGAGAATGCGATCAGCATGCAACAATTCTTGAAAAATGTCGTCAAGTAGGTTGACTCTGCACTTTCCACGCAACGTTGTTATGTTCGATACAAGTAGTCCCTCTGAACTAAGAACATGCTTAATAAAAAATGAAATGGGTCAAGTCAGCCAAATAGGCCCAAACAACTGGTCCATACTCTACAGGGTGTTTCAGTTTATTGTTGCATAACTTTAATAATTGATAGAACTTTTAAAACTAATGCATAAAGTCTATATCAACATGGGTCGAAAAATGCGTGGCTTCCGAAATACAGGGTGTTTAAATTTACTTTCTAAAATAGTTTTTTTTTAAATATTTCGAACAATATTTGATGTATAACAGTGAAAATTGGTATACAAGGGTTTTTTGGTACGACAAAATGAACCATGGGCATAGTTTTACTGTAGCCGCTAGAGGGCGCTCTCTACTGTACCTGCGGTGTATTAAAATGACCGAAAAATTTTTCTTAGTGCAATTTTTTTCTTTTTGAATAAATAAACTGATTCTTCGCACTTTTCAACATAAAAAAGCTCTCCTGTCAGTTTTCGTTATAGTTAGCCGTTTTTGAGATATTTCGATTTTTAAGGTTCGATGCATTTTTAATTATTTATGGGAAAATAATATTTTTTTTACATTTTCGATTTTTGCATTACAAGTAATTAAGATGTTCGTTTAGATTGTATTTTTGAACACAGCAATAATTCCTAACTAGAAATAAACACAAAAAAAAACAGAATATTAATTTGTTTAATTTTCCAATATTATTTTTAACAAATTAAATTAATTATTTACAACTAAAATGCTATTGGATAGTTAGGACAAACATACAAAATCTAAAGTAGTTGCTCGAAATGTAAACCCAATTGTTCAATACACAATTCACATCTACGAATGATCGAACGTGGTATAGCATTATTCAAATAAGGCCTTATTTCATCACATGCATTCCTGATTCTGTCTATTAGCATATCTCTTGTGGTTACGGGAGGCTGGTACACTTTTTCTTTTAGAAATACCCACACAAAGAAATCTAATGGATTTAGGTCAGGGGATCGTGGAGGCCAGGCGACTGGTCCTCCACGGCCGATCCATCTTTCTGGATAATTTTCGTCCAGCCAGTTTCTAACTATTCTCGAATAATGAGCTGGACAACCATCAAGCTGGAACCAGGCCAATCTTCTTAAATCTAACATAACATCATCCCACATATTTGCATGTTCAGCCTTTAAAAATTCCAAGAAGGTCGCAGCATTTAACCTTGCAGGCAAAAGGTAGGGTGCAAATAATCGATTAGGGTAGATACCAATCCACACGTTCACACTAAATTCATGCTGAAAATTTATTTCCCGAACCGATTTTTTCAGTTTGTAGAAAACACAAACTATTCTGTTTTTAATTTCTTTCTAAGCTGTTAAACATACAGGTTGTTCATTTGAAAACTTTCCGCCACGTATTAGTCGAAAACCACCGATTAAAAGAGAAAACGCCGAGACAAGATTTGTCTGTTCTGAAACACCCTGTAATATCCACGTTCGCATGGAGCACGGAATCTTCATGGGAACACCCGGGACACCTCAGGGCATATCTGTTTCAAATAGTATCGCGTATCTCGTTCCTTTATGTGTATGTATGTCACTAAACCTATTAGCCCGTAAGGTATAGGTATGGGGTTTCAGCAGAACTGGTTTCATATCGTATCTCTTACAAGTCGTACATCCACTTCTATGATAGATTTTGTAGGTTCGCATTTGCCAAGCTGTGGTATGATGCTTACATATTCAGTGAAGTAACGATCAATTAAGTTAGTAATATCCCGGCTCTGGATTATTATTCACCAGTCAAGTAAATTTAAAAATCAATACAAGAAGTATTGGTGGAGATCGCTACGAGGGATGTCTTTCAAGTTTTGCACATGGAAATAAAACAACACGGTAGGTAGTTTTAAATGACTTTATTGTTTTTCGAAGTATTCTCCACGACGATTAATACACATCTGCACATCCAAAACGGCATTTTTGAACGCGTTAACTGCTTCTTCTGGTGACTAGAACCCTTAACCACGCAGTCTGTTTTTAATTTTCGGAAAAGTATAGAAATCTTTAAGACTTAAGATCGGGTCTAGATGGAGGATGGTCAGTTATACACACAACAGAATACACCTCAACACAGGAACACCAACGACCAAAGTATTGTTCGAAAACAACCTAACCTGCAACGAACTGTCAACACGCTGACATGACATAACCTCACTTGTCATCTTTCAAATGTGATCGATCATGAAACATGCAAAAATCGTTTGTCTTTATCGGATACATGCAATTCAGCAATACTACTTGTTTAGACAATAAAATTTTGTTTGTCTCTGTCTAACACATCTGAATCTTCATTTAAAAATATTCACAAATGGCTGTCGTTTGTCTTTTCTACAGAATAAAATGATGACGTAATCGTCATCTTTCGTGATTTCGACTATAACTAGTTAGTGTTTGAATAAATTTCTGCATTAAAAAACACCCGATAAATATTTTGTTCCAAAACTTTTAGGACATATGTACGTTATCAGCTTGGATCCAGTCTTGCAATTTATACCGCCGCATGAAAGCAAGATCGTTTTTCTCAAAAATCGATCATATTATCGATGTCAAACCGAATCATTTTCAGCTGGAGGATGGGGCATTCCAAAAATATCATTTTTGATCCATCTTTATAGAGGGTAACGCTACTGCGTCGCCTCTCGCAGTCCAAGCTGGTTGCTAAGTTGACCAAATTTCTTTGAAATACTGTCCCATCAAATCGTTTATGGACAATCTGTGTAACTCCGCGAAAAAGCCCGGCAGGACGTTTTTAAGGAACTGGTAACATTATTTCTAGGTGCATCCAAGAGATTGGCTACTTATTTTGCGAGACCTCGTATATCTGCCTGTAATCGGAGACCTGCGTCGCTCATCTCACTTGATAATCAGCAGTTACTGGGACTGGGTCATTTTTTTAGTCTGGCGGTTCCATTAGAACCTGTAGTCGTGGTCATCGCTAGTGCAGACAACTCATGTGAATATTGCTGGTCGGTCGTGTCTGTTTTCTTTTAATCCAAGATTCCGTTAGTTTGGTTATGCTTTGATGTGTCACCACCTGGCTTTACCTATTGCAATACTAGTCGAACTTTACCGAGATGAGACTTTTTATGCTCAACTGGGGTCACGGATTTTACGATAACGCTTCATTGCCGCTTCAAAAGATACATATACTAAGTGACATATAAATCCGAACACCCAGTTTAAATGGTTTTATTTTAATAAAATTTTGTATAAGTACTTAATGAAGCATAATAAGTAAATGATAAAAATTTCAAAATGATTGCACTGCTTTAAAGCCCTTCAATAATGTGTGGATGCACCCTGATGTGCTACGCATTCTCCAACGCGCCTAAGCATGCTTCTGATCAGGTGGTCAATGTCCTCCTGTGGTATCTCATTCCAGGCAACCACCAACTCCTCTCCAAGTGCTTCTAGAGTCTGAGGAGGACGTTGCAAATTGAGCAATCTCCTACCCATCATATCCCACACGTGCTCAATTGGGGATAAGTAGGGAGATCTTGGTGGCCATGGTAACAATGTGACATCATTATGTTGAAAGAAGTCTATTGTGACTCTTGCAACATGTGGTCGGGCATTATCTTGTTGGAAAGTTGGATCTGCCAGGGTGTCAAGATAGGGTAAAAGATGGGGTTCTAGAACTTCGTGGATATAACGCTGCGCGTTCATGTTACCTCTGATGAAGATTAAAGGTGACCTGGAACCATAAGCTATAGCACCCCAAACCATAACTTCAACAGTGTGATGAACATGTCTTTCAACAAAAAATTGTGGATTCCTCCTTTCACCACGTCGCCTTCTAACCCTGGCACGACCATCGTGCATGCCTAAACAAAATCGAGACTCGTCACTAAAGACAATACTGTTCCATTCCTGATCCCAGAGTGACCGTTGTCTGCACCACTCAAGGCGATTACATCGGTGTTCTCGAGTTAAAGGGAGGACCCAGTGTGGCCGGTATGAAAACAAGCCAAAACTTCTCATTCGTCGGTAAACACTTCGCATGCCAATAGGTATTCCGTGTTCTGCAAACCATTCATTTGCAATGGACCTGGTAGTGGAGAAACGGTCCCTTAAGGCCAATAATCTTAGGCGGCGATCTTCACGGTCTGTTGTTCTACGGCGGCGTCCAGTGCCCCTTGCTCTTTGCGTACGGCCTTCTCGAAGCCATGCCTGACAACACCTAACCACAGTGTCTACACTTCTTTGCACTCTAACTGCAATTGCCAGAAATGAAGGTCCAGCTTCCCGAAGTCCCACTATGCGGCCCTATCAAACTCATTAAATTGACGAAATCGTACAGGTCTCCGTACTCTAGGCATCGTAACCGATCGTAAAGGATATCAAGAACCAAAATCCGCCAACGTTGATTCTTCACTGCGGCTGAAATATTCATTTTTAGAGCGTTAGTGAATTAAAAAAAGCAGTATAAAAACCGGAATGTCCAACTGATAAGGCTGAAAATTTTTCCATTTGTTATTTACAGTAAGATAAATACATTCACCAACTTTTATTAAAATAAAACCATTTAAACTGGGTGTTCGGATTTATATGTCACTTAGTATACATAGGTAGGGTAAATCGGGAAAGTTTTAGAGGAAACTTAGTGCTTAGTGTTTTCGGTTTTGAAAATATCAGCGTAAAACCGGAAATGTCGATTTTTGTTTTTTGCCAGCAAATCCGAAACGGTTAACTTGACAGCTGTCAAAATGTGACATTATTCGGACATTTTTTTAAGGCAATTAAGATAGCGAGTACGACCTTTCTCGATAGTCTTTTGTTTTCCAGCAACCTGTCTCAACTTTCATTTTTCTTATGGCCGCCATATTCGATTTTTCGATTTTTGAAAAGAGCGTAAAATTTCCAGCCTAGTGTTGTCTAAGAAGTGTATAAAAGATTGGAGTATCATCGAAATATCATCACACGTAATGTTATGTATTAATTTTTTTCTAAGGAGGCCATGATTTATTTGTCAGAAACGTAACTCATTTTTCATCTAAGGAGGCTCTGACTTTGACGTTGAATAATTCAAAGTATTAAAATTCATACACTGATAAACTGAAACCTTACAAATTTCTACAGTTCTAGAAGTAGGTGGTAAGCTTTTGTCGAGAAAATCTGAATATACAATAATTTATTATTTCATTAATACCTAACAAATATACGGGTGTTCTTGAACACATTTATCAGACTCGTGGGCCTGTATATTCAAATGACCTTTGCCCAATTTGCAAAAAACCTATAACGGCAAAGTAGTGATGGGCACTTTTACCCTAATTTAAGTTGCAAAAACTTTTGGCAGTAATAGGAATTGTGGAGGATAGTTATGATCAAAACTATCATTAACGTGAAATATACATAGCCCGCTGTAATTACAACTGAGGATGGTCGAGGATAGAAATGCCGTTACCAGATGCGCTAAATTAACGTCGCTATTAAATAATTTATGCTCCAAACGGAGTAGCGAAGTCTTGAACCTACTGCCCTGGGTATTGAGCTCCTATATGTTGGATGTGTAGGAAGTTAAAACAGATAACTGTTATTGACAATGTGCGGTTGTTGTATACTAAATGACATATAAATCCGAACACCCAGTTTAAATGGTTTTACTTTGATAAAATTTTGTATTAGTACTTAATGAAGCATAATAAGTAAATGATAAAAATTTATAAATGATTGCACTGCTTTAAAGCCCTTTGACCTTTAATAATGTGTGGATGCACCCTGATGTGCTACGCATTCTCCAACGCGCCTAGGCATGCTTCTGATCAGGTGGTCAATGTCCTCCTGTGGTATCTCATTCCAGGCAACCACCAACTCCTCTCGAAGTGCTTCTAGAGTCTGAGGAGGACGTTGCAAATTGAGCAATCTCCTACCCATCATATCCCACACGTGCTCAATTGGGGATAAGTCGGGAGATCTTGGTGGCCATGGTGACAATGTGACATCATTATGTTGAAAGAAGTCTATTGTGACTCTTGCAACATGTGGTCGGGCATTATCTTGTTGGAAAGTTGGATCTGCCAGGGTGTCAAGATAGGGTAAAAGATGGGGTTCTAGAACTTCGTGGATATAACGCTGCGCGTTCATGTTACCTCTGATGAAGATTAAAGGTGACCTGGAACCATAAGCTATAGCACCCCAAACCATAACTCCAACAGTGTGATGAACATGTCTTGTAACAAAAAACTGTGGATTCCTCCTTTCACCACGTCGCCTTCTAACCCTGGCACGACCATCGTGCATGCCTAAACAAAACCGAGACTCGTCACTAAAGACAATATTGTTCCATTCCTGATCCCAGAGTGACCGTTGTCTGCACCACTCAAGGCGATTACGTCGGTGTTCTCGAGTTAAAGGGAGGACCCAGTGTGGCCGGTATGAAAACAAGCCAAAACTTCTCATTCGTCGGTAAACACTTCGCATGCCAATAGGTCTTCCGTGTTCTGCAAACCATTCATTTGCAATGGACCTGGTAGTGGAGAAACGGTCCCTTAAGGCCAATAATCTTAGGCGGCGATCTTCACGGTCTGTTGTTCTACGGCGGCGTCCAGTGCCCCTTGCTCTTTGCGTACGGCCTTCTCGAAGCCATGCCTGATAATACCTAACCACAGTGTCTACACTTCTTTGCACTCTAACGCAATTGCCCGAAAAGAAAGTCCAGCTTCCCGAAGTCCCACTATACGGCCCCTATCAAACTCACTAAGTTGACGAAATCGTACAGGTCTCCGTACTCTAGGCATCGTAACCGATCGTAAAGGATGTCAAGAACCAAAATCCGCCAACGTTGATTCTGTACTGCGGCTGAAATATTGATTTTTCGAGCGTTAGTGAATTAAAAAAAAGCAGTATAAAAACCGGAATGTCCAACTGATAAGGCTGAAAATTTTTTCACTTGTTATTTACAGTAAGATAAATACATTCACCAACTTTTATTAAAATAAAACCATTTAAACTGGGTGTTCGGATTTATATGTCACTTAGTATAAATATACACTGTGTTGAGGTATTTTTCAAAAGTTCTTTATAGGCAAAATGTATGTGCTGTTAAAGAACTATAAATTAAAATCTATATATTCAACAATAGTACAAATTTCAATATAATCGAAACTTTCGCTACCAGTACTACTAGATGTATAAGTGTGAAGAAAATTGAAGAGGCATGTAAATGCAACTGAGGCCTTTTGAGTTATACTGCATCAGATAAATACGTCTCTATCTCTCTCCCTCATCTTGAAATGAATATGACTACGTATTCCTGGTTATGCCATTACTTACCACGTTCCTGTAGGAATCTGTTTGTGTTGCTTACCTAGAAAAAAAAAATAAACTTTAGCAAATTTATATACAAACACATATTTTTCTTTTTTCATCGCTAATTTTTGGCTTTTCCTAACGGCACACCATAACTCCGGCTCAAATAAGTTAAGGACTAAAAAGAAGAGTTCCCAGAAGGTTAAATTCAAATGTTGATACTGAGGCACCCATTGATCTGCTGGTTGAAAAAATTGTGAGCGAGTGTTAAGAAAAGAATTATAACAATAACCACGCTAATTACCAGTGGACAACTGGGGCTGCCATAGGTCCGCTACTGACAATTTTGTCAAGTATACAGGGTGTCACTAACTACCATAATGCTCATTACTGGGCTGATAAAGGAGCTTTAAACCCCCAAAAATAAGACCGACGGGGTCTCAGAGCCGGTTTTCAGTCAATGTGTGGATGGGCATCATTGATGGATATTTAATTAGACCTCATTTTCTGCCCGCCAATTTAAATGGAGAAGTGTATGAAGAGTTCTTGAAAAATCACTTGTTTCCATTAATGGAAGACGTCCCATTGGCGACGAGACAAAATATGCGGTTCCAGCACGAAGGCTGTCCCGCACACTACAGTAGATTAGTACGAGCGTATTTAGACTCTAAATTTCCAAATCAATGGATTGGCAGAGGCGGGCCCATTGCCTGGCCAGCAAGAAGCCCAGATCTCACACCGATGGATTACTATGTGTGGGGACATATGAAAAGCCTGGTGTACGATGTTTCGTCCGTACCAACGCGCGATGAATTAATTACAAGGATAATCAGTGCAGCTGACCAAATAAAAAGCCGCTTAACAACTAGAGTTACCAAAAGTGAATTACGTAAGAGAATGCGGGCGTGTATTCGTAACAGGGGATTACAATTTGAGCAGAATCTGTAAAATACTAAATGAAATGTAATCAAATAAAAATGTAATTAAAATAAAAGCCTTTTATTTATCCTACGTAATTATCGTTCGTACAACTTTACTCATCTTTTTTTAATTTTATGTCTTTGTACTTGAGTTAGTTGTAACTTTTATACCTCAAATGAAAGCTTGTTAGATAGAGATATTATTTACATACTTTGCACATTTCATTACTAGGAGATTTTTTACAGAAAATTGCATTTTCTATCAAATAAGTTAGTAAAAAAATAAGAAAATCATAAATTTGAAAAGTTTTCAACATTTTATTACTTATTATGAACTATTGAAATATCCGCTATGCGACGATAACAAAAAACTCAAAATCAAACATGTAGTTTTTCCGTATTTCGAATTTAACCGTCTGAAATCGGAATCAAAAATAAAAAAATAAAATTCAAATAACTCAAAAACGGTTAACTTCTGGATAGGACATTATAGGACAAAATCGGTTTCTTTCGACCTAATCTATCATCCCTTAACAGGAATACGTGACATTACAAGTCACCCTGTATATTTTTTACTTTAACTCTAACGAATGTACAATATTAATGCTAAGATTATAAACCGAGAAGAATCAATTAAAGTCGTCAGTGAAGCAGCACAGCGACAAATTCAATTTATTGTTCAATTTAAATGAGCAAAGTGACGATTTGCATTTCCTTGACATTCATTTTTTATTTTATTCTAACTTAATTAGCATCTGCATATCTGGGTCACTCTCATTAGAAGACTACCGACAGTATGAGAACGAGGCTTCTTACTGTATATTTATTCAATTAGGATTGAACATTTTTATTCCACGATCCTCTCAATTATCCGCAAAAAAGATTTGCAATATTGATTTATATCTTTGTCGGTGAAGATCACATCCGATAAGATGATTTACGTTGATGTCTAGAATATTAACATATTCTTCTCATTACAGTTCACATCATTGTATATTCTTCTTTGGGATCACATACGAGTCCCTTCCCACTTCAGTTGGCCCACTTCAAGATTTGTACCAAAACATGACGAAAATATTTACTTCTAAAACAATTTATTTTCTTAAAAACGTTTTAGATACACTCTAGTCGTAAAAAATGCATATTTGAAATCACTTAGACCTATAACTAATAGAACATCTGAACAAATAAACAATGTGTGAATAAATGCGCGAAGTTAACAAAGCAAAAATTGAATGATTACCATTGGATAACATCACTTTTATTTTTTATTAGGGCTGAAATTCTTTGGGGCATAGTGTTAACCAAGTTTTGGCAACAATTTGGCGTAAATCAATCTTGAAGCTTTTGTCTCAGTTCGGTGATTGTACGAGCAGGATGTTGTCGTAGAACCTTTTTCATCTCGTGCCACAAAGTTTCAATAGGTGACAGATCTGGACTGTTAGAAACCCATTTCAAAAGTGGTACATTATTTTCTTCCTTTCATTTTATAGCCTTTTTTGAGGTATGGCACGCTGCACCATCCTGCTGAAACACAAAATCTCGGCCGGATGTTAAACATTCTTCCATCACTGGTTAAAGCGATTCTTCTAAAGTTGCCAAATATTTGTTTTCCTACTCCTTTTGATGACATACTTCCCCAGACCATAATGGATGCTGGAAGTTCCATTTTTCTCTTCAGACAGTCAACATGGAATGCTTCATTTTTTTGCGAATAACTCTACTGCGACTGCCACCAACACAGCTGAGTTATTCCTCCATAGATGGATGCTTTTGATGACGCTCAGAGTAATCATAGTGAGCAAACGTGGAATGAACTATTTGCACACTAAAAACTACCTAGTCTGCAAGATGACATTTTGTCGTTTTTTGACGTTTTTTACATAAAATCTCTGTCGCTCCCTAACAATGCTAAGGTTCCAGGCGCTTACCTGGAACTGTTTCCTTAGACGCAACGAGAGGGTTTCACAATTATCTACTTTTTGAAGGCTTATTTTTAGCTAGAGATACCAAATCAGAATGTCTTTTCTTTTCAATCATCTCATATAGTTATGATGCTGCTGATATTGCAAGAACGTGACGCCGATATTTTCACTCATAAAGTGGTATTTATTTTAAAAGTTCAAGATGAAAATCGTCTTGTTCTCGTCAGTCCAATCAATAAAAACAAAAAACCTAGTCCTTCTGAAATAAAAAACATTTTTGACTTTTCCAAGTTTAACATGTAAGTACACGAGCCCCTTCCAACTTCAGTTGGCCCAACTATTAAAATCTTTCTTATCAAACACAATGAAAATGTAGCAGGGTGTTATAGGTTTAAAATATTAACAATGAATATTTTGATAATATATAGTAGAAAACACCAACTTTGGTCGAAATTCAGTCCAGAGTCTATTCAAAAACTCAATATGCAGTGTGAAAGTGATACTGCTACCTAAGATCAGTTCGTGAAAGACTCGCTGGTTGAGTCGCTTATGTCTTATCGCTGCTGTTCCTTATAGATATCTTTAAATTTCATTCTCTATTTCTAGGTATCTTTCACGCTTCGTATGCCAAAATTCCGAAAATAGCAAGTGAATAAGTATCAAGTTTCTATATTACACACTCGAGGCGCAAAGTATTAGTTTTTGTGAACTTCTAAAACTAATCCTATGGTTATCAAGTTGATGAAATCACAAATTACCTCAGAAAACCTACACCATATTGTTCTAATGTGCAACAGTTTTACTATAAAAATAACAAATTTTAGTTTTTTAATTGTATCTTGTGGGAAAAGTGCACTTCCTTGTTAATTTTGGGGCGCTGAATCCAAAAATGACAATGTAATAAAAAAATTAGTTGCGGTTTAGAAAAAAAACTTTTTATTTTTAAGGATATATTAAAAAAAGTAACAAGATTCATATACTTATAAGAATCACTATATGCGCTGTCTTTTTGCTGTTCTTTTATGGATCGTTTCTGGAGCATCTCTACCAACAGTCCAACAGTAGTCTGCAGGCATGGAAGGATTCCACTTTCCCTGGTACCTTTTTTCCATTGTTGAAATATCCTGATGAAAACGTTCGCCGTGCTCATCACTTACGGCTCCGCAATTGTCAGGAAAAAAGTCCAGGTGTGAGTGTAGGAAATGTATCTTAAGAGACATATTACAGCCCATCTTTTGATACGATGACAGCATATTTTTGACAAGGGTTTTATAGTTGTCAGCTTTTCTATTTCCCAAGAAATTAGTGACCACCAGACGGAAATCATTCCAAGCAGTTTTTTCAATTCCTGTTAAACTGTTTTCAAACTGTGTATCTTTCAAAATATTTCGAATCTGTGGCCCAATAAATATACCTTATTTAACCTTTGCCTCACTTAGTCTTGAAAATTTCTGACCCAGGTATTGAAAAGCTGACCCATCTCTATCTAATGCCTTGACAAAGTTTTTCATTAGGCCCAACTTGATATGCAGTGGTGGTATTAAATTTTTTTCGAATCTACTAATGGCATATGCTGTACATTTTTTTGACCTGGCTCTAGGAATTGACGAACAGGCCAGTTTTGTCTGGTGTAATGAAGTGCCTTTGCCCGACTGTCCCATTCACACAAAAAACAGCAAAACTTTGTGTAGCCTAGCTGCAGCCCAAGTAAAAGTGCAACAACTTTCAAATCGTCACAAATATGCCATTGGTACTCATCGCATTTTATGCATGTCAATGGGTACTTCATATTGTCATATGATTCTTTCATGTGAACTGCATACCCTACAGGAAGAGATGGTAAAATATTTCCAATATGCAATAACACTGCCTTTAAACTCAATGTTGAACTGTCTATAAACAATCTCCATTCTTCTGGGTTATAGTTTATATTTAAAGCCGCCAGTAAGCCGTTAATGTTACTGCAGAAAACCAAGTTATTCTCCATATTGAAAAATGGTTCTAAGTCTTTGTGGCGTTTACGAAAAACACATACCGAAACATCGTCTTCTAACAAGTTCCACTGCTGCAGTCTTGATCCAAGTAACTCTGCCTTACATTTTGGAAGTTCTAAATCTCTTACAAGATCATTTGTTATTTTGTGCGGTTGGTGGCATGACGTGCTCGGTATAAAATCAGGATCTCTTGACGTTGATGACATATCTTCTTCCTGACGAATCACTCGATCGCCATGATCTGATTCGTTTTCTGATTCGCAAGTGTAGGATTCTGGGGGTTTTGGAATAGGATTTTCGTCACTGTGAGGCACAGGTCTCATCGCAGATAGTATGTTTGGGTAGTTAATAACCGATTTTTTTTCTTGGACATACCTGTGGTTTGTCCAACACAAGGTACCATGCAAAAGTAACAATCACTAATATGATTTGTAGGCTCTCTCCAAACCATTGGGACAGCAAAGCGCATAGACCGTTTTTTGCCATTTAACCAGCTCCTCAGACTTGAAGCACATGTATTACAGCAGATGTGGGGTGCCCACTGTTTGTCTTGATCACCTAGTTTACAACCGAAAGCTGATATGCCTTTGTTATTAGTGGAGTAATAGACCGTCTCTGAGACGCAAAAGTCACATCACCACGCACGTAACAAAACTGATCTGGATTGTTTACACACTTTGAGACATCTTGCATGAACGCTGTCAGCCAACTGAGGAAAAAATGACTAATATAAAACAATATAATGTACACGTATGTATAACGTAACACAATCATGCCGATTACATCATCTTTCCTTGCCGAATATAAAAATGTAGCACGTGCATTCTTGTGAATTACAGTATATTAACACTGTCACAGCAGGAACACATATAATTACCGTATCTCTAAAACTTGAACTAATATTGAAAAAATAAGTTTCATTCCGGTTTTAGCACATTAAAAATAGTAATATTTTGTTGATTTTATTCAGGATATTTTTTGGCTGTTGATCAGTGTAATCTATTACACCTGTCCCCTAGAAACAGGCAAAATGGTTCCTTTTCAGAGAAGCAGGAATCTTGGTCTTAAATTATTCAAATTCAAGCATTTGTACGAGAGTGGTATTTTGAGAAGACAGAATGCTACATACAAATTACAGCAGAACATCGTTAGTCATTGGATGCTAACTTATGCGATAATCTTGGTAATATACGATGCTTGTTTCTGAAATACTATAATTTCACTCATTATCCTCCATTATCTCGATACAGCTTCGTGTAAAACATCGACAGATTTGACATGGGCGATAGAGGCATTCGTGGTAGTTGATGCAATGATTCATAGTCCATGAAATACACGACACAATAGTAGAAAATCGTCGAGCCTCTAGAAAAGCTGGACACTCCTGGCTATCTATTGAACATAATAAAGAGTTATTTTAATGAAAGGGCAGTTGAGGTAGGACAAAATATGACGAAGGTAACCATAGGGCTCTGTTCCCAAAAAAAAAAACGTTTCCCCATATTCCTTGTCTGGTCCAGAGTGGACTTTTTTCTTGAAAACCAAGCAAAATACTAAAAAAAATCAAGAGACAGACGAATGTACTTTTATTTATTAAATTTCCATAATACTCAGACGTGAGCCCAAGAAAATCCTCATACCATTCGTGAGGGTCATTTCCAACAACGTTTTAAAATAAATATACTAAGTGACATATAAATTCGAACACCCAGTTTAAATGGTTTTATATTAATAAAAGTTGGTGAATGTATTTATCTTACTGTAAATAACAAGTGAAAAAATTTTCAGCCTTATCAGTTGGACATTCCGGTTTTTATACTGTTTTTTTTAATTCACTAACGCTCTAAAAATGAATATTTCAGCCGCAGTAAAGAATCAACGTTGGCGGATTTTGGTTCTTGACATCCTTTACGATCGGTTACGATTTCGTCAACTTAGTGAGTTTGATAGGGGCCGTATAGTGGGACTTCGGGAAGCTGGACTTTCTTTTCGGGCAATTGCAGTTAGAGTGCAAAGAAGTGTAGACACTGTGGTTAGGTGTTGTCAGGCATGGCTTCGAGAAGGCCGTACGCAAAGAGCAAGGGGCACTGGACGCCGCCGTAGAACAACAGACCGTGAAGATCGCCGCCTAAAATTATTGGCCTTAAGGGACCGTTTCTCCACTACCAGGTCCATTGCAAATGAATGGTTTGCAGAACACGGAAGACCTATTGGCATGCGAAGTGTTTACCGACGAATGAGAAGTTTTGGCTTGTTTTCATACCGGCCACACTGGGTCCTCCCTTTAACTCGAGAACACCGACGTAATCACCTTGAGTGGTGCAGACAACGGTCACTCTGGGATCAGGAATGGAACAGTATTGTGTTTAGTGACGAGTCTCGATTTTGTTTAGGCATGCACGATGGTCGTGTCAGGGTTAGAAGGCGACGTGGTGAAAGGAGGAATTCACAGTTTTTTGTTGAAAGACATGTTCATCACACTGTTGGAGTTATGGTTTGGTGTGCTATAGCTTATGGTTCCAGGTCACCTTTAATCTTCACCAGAGGTAACATGAACGCGCAGCGTTATATCCACGAAGTTCTAGAACCCCATCTTTTACCCTATATAATATAATATAATGCCCGACCACATGTTGCAAGAGTCACAATAGACTTCTTTCAACATAATGATGTCACATTGTTACCATGGCCACCAAGATCTCCCGAC
The DNA here is from genome assembly GCA_963669975.1 of Acanthoscelides obtectus. Classification (NCBI taxonomy): domain Eukaryota; kingdom Metazoa; phylum Arthropoda; class Insecta; order Coleoptera; family Chrysomelidae; genus Acanthoscelides; species Acanthoscelides obtectus. Next base: position 10,240,600 of record CAVLJG010000007.1, on the reverse strand, counting down.
TTATCCCGAATTGAGCACGTGTGGGATATGATGGGTGGGAGATTGCTCAATTTGCAACGTCCTCCTCAGACTCTAGAAGCACTTCGAGAGGAGTTGGTGGTTGCCTGGAATGAGATACCACAGGAGGACATTGACCACCTGATCAGAAGCATGTCTAGGCGCGTTGGAGAATGGGTAGCACATCAGGGTGCATCCACACATTATTAAAGGTCAAAGGGCTTTAAAGCAGTGCAATCATTTTGAAATTTTTATCATTTACTTATTATGCTTCATTAAGTACTTATACAGAATTTTATTAAAATAAAACCATTTAAACTGGGTGTTCGGATTTATATGTCACTTAGTATATTTGGGCGAGTATTCTTGACGATCAGGTAATTGGCCCTTTCGAGTTACCCCCAAAGTTGTCAGGAGAAGGATACCTTAGCTTTCTAGCCAATAACCTACCCGAACTTTTGGAACAGACCTTAGACAACATGCCATTACAACGGAGACAGAATTTGTGGTTTCTTCATGACGGTGCACCACCACACATTTTTAGAGGCGCAATTCAGTATTTGAATGAACATTATCCAAATCGCTGGATCGGTCGAAATGCTCCTGATCCTCGAAAATGGCCAGCAAGATCTCCTGACCTCAATCCGATGGATTTCTGGTATTGGGGAGAACTTAAAGGGATGGTTTATGGGGCTGGTCCAATAACAACTGAAGCACAACTTCGCCAAAAAAATTTTAATGCAGCTGAAATAATAAATGGACAACTTCGAGGACCTAGAGTAAGAAGAAACTGGGTTCGTCGTAATGAAGCTTGTGTGGAAAGTGGAGGACGACATTTTGAACACCTTTTTTAGATACAAAAAAAGTGCAGTGTGAGTTTTAAGAAGAAAAACAATGTATGTATCAAAATTGTGTTCCCTATTTATAAGTGGATTTTTTTAATACGATCAACAAACTTTAAAGCCGCATGTCATATAAAACCCGTTTAAATAATGACTATCATAACGGTAAACGTTACGTGTAAAACCCTGTATATATCAATCTATGAAATATCTTGAAGCACCACAATCTTAAGGACCTTTTAGTGGTGAATGTTGAGGCCTTGTAACAGATTTCCTTACTCAAAAGATCCTTGGGAAGACCGCGACATCGGCTGAAATTTTCCGAGCCGCAGCTTCTCGAGTTGCCTTGGCAGCCTTCGATAAGAAGAAAATCACGGCGCTCCCAACATTCAAATCCCAACAAACAGCCAGATTTATTCGACAACGATGTCGACGTACGACCAAAGCTATCGAAAACACAAAATATTTTAACGAGATACTCGATACAGCTATAACATTTCGTTTCGTGAATTTGCATTGACCGTACAAGTACTCCATACAGTAGTTAAATAAATCAGTGATGAATAAACATCAAAACGGATTGTCGGCTGAGGCACATTCGCATAACGGTGGTTCATACATATAAACATTTTAAAGTGTCAATCTGATGGAAATAAAATATATTCTTTTCTCCGTTGGGAATGAAGATAGCATCAGCATGGATGGCTTCGTAACTTTTTTTCGAGACATGAATTGCTAGGTATGTCTAAATGATCGGATGCAGATCGATTGATGTCTTGTCATGTGCATATGAGGAGAAAGCAAGCGATATTAACGGTTATTTGATGAAAAAATTGGACTCGTATTAGTATATATTAGTTTTTAATGTATATGTTAATGACTGAATTTATCGAATGCACGGTTGTTTCTAGTTCTCACAATTTCTTATCAGATTCTTTCACAGTACTTTCCATGTTTGCTTCCTGGAGGAAGTATTGTAATTTTGAAGATTTTTTTGGATTCAAGTATTATGTTTTTTGGATGTTGTAAGTTGTAATGTGCATGTCCCAAAACAGTTGAGTCAAAATTCATTGGCTTTAGTTTTAACAAACACAAAATAATATCATGTTGCCTTTGGAAACAAAAATTTGTTTACTTACTTTACTGTCAGTTGGCATTTATTTATTTTGTTGTTTTACGAGGGATGTTTTTTGAGTTTTGCATATAGAAACTTAGTAGGCCGCATGGATCGAACGTCAGTACTGAATCTTAACCTCACTTTTTAGTAAACTTAAATTCAAAGTTTCACAACGACATATCGCGAGATTGAGGCGTCCTCAAAGACCTCAATTCAAAAATTTTACATGAAGAATTAGGAGTAAGAAAATTAGTTTCTCGTTGGATACCCCACCTGAAGAAAAGCCAACAAAAGTCATCCGTTCTCGAAGTGTTTCGAAAAAGATGGTCGCGAAATTTGTGTCAAAAGCGGATCATATTGCAACAATTCCTCTTAATGAGCAAAGAACTGTTACTGCGGACTGGTATACCACCATTTGTTTGCCAAAAGTCATCACCGAGCTTCGAAAAGTCAACCCCGACCACCAAGACAATGCAAGCTCGCACACAGCCCAAAAAACAAGGCAGTATTTAACGGTAGAAAACGTGGAATTATTGGACCATCCTCCACATAGTCCCGATCTAATCCTAACGATTTTTCTACTTTCCCGAAAATTAAAAACAGACTACGTGGTCGAAGGTTCCAGTCACCAGAAGAAGCAGTTGACGCATTCAAAAATGCGCATGCAGACGTGTATTAATCTTCGTGGAGAATACTTCGAAAAGCAATAAAGTCATATGAAACTTCACAGTTACTAAACTCCATAAATTTCATCCATTCAAAATGAAAATATTGCTAGAGTTAACCGAACATGATTTCTATAGGCGAGTTGAGTTCTTTGAATAAATGACTGCATGCGATTAATGATAATACCATTCATGTAAAGAATATCTGCTTCAGTGAAGAATCCGTGGTGGGAGGTTTTCAAATGAGCACCCTGTATATCGTTCTTCTGTGCGTTGCTCGGTACGCGGTATGTTAATCTGTTAAGATGAACGTTATAATTACATTCAAACTCACAGTCATAATCCTCGGGATGCTAACAACGCAAGCACATAGCTCTTTTATTGAATATTAGTGGCGTTAACATTTGAACTGCTCTAACCGTTGCTACACAAAAAACCTATTTCATCCACGACCTGTAATTTTCTTGACCAACCCATAAATCAGAACCGAAGCGAGGAAGAACAAAAGTGGCATATCCAGCCGGCGCAGACTTCTTTTTCGTTCGTAACATGAGGAGGCTAAACCTTACAAAAACGCACCATAAAAATGTGCTCTCTCGAAGGCGCAGAAGATAATATTCTCCGTAATTATTTCAGCCGTCGTGTACGGGAAAAAAGCTGTAAAGTGCACTTTCAATTTCTATCCAGTAAAAGTAAAATTTTTAATTAAGGAATAACTGTTATTGGAATCGGTTTCATGTTCTTGTGCTGTTCAACTATTATAAATAGTAATCAGCGACTGCCACTCGCGGCGCTGGTCTAGGAGACGTCGTCAGTGGCGTCGCAACCATACAGGTTAGAATTTATAATAATAATAACAGGACTTTATTCACACAGTACAGGTAAAAACGCCAAGTGTCAGCATAGCTATTTTTCAGCTTAACCCAGGTAAAAAACATCAAGATTAAACATTTGCACAAGTACACACCATAATCTACAAAAAAAAAACAAACAATACAAAAAAATATATAAATGATAGTAATCATCTAATATTTCATAAATTTGAATGAGAAATATTTCACGAAAAAAGAAGTAAATAAGTATTACAAATCATGATAAACCAAGTCATAAACCTAATTCATAGCCAGGGACTAAGGAACTACGGCAACAACTAACTGTTCAGCAAGTACTTCAATCTTTTTTTGAAGTTGATAAGCGACAGGTCTTTAAGATCATCTTGCAAGGAGTTGTACAGCCTATCGGCACTAAAGGAAAAGCTTCTGACAAAGATTGACGTTGACGAGGAATAAGTAGGGTAACAAATTCAGGGTGTCCGTAAAGTTGAGGTTTTACTTTACACGACGTGTAGATCTTGAAAACATAAGCAATTTTTCTTAGTACCATATACACCAATGTCTTAAGGGAACCGAGATAAAGGGCTCTGTAACATCAAAAATATCTGAATACCGTCCTGTAGCCGCGACATCCCCGAGTGGTACTAGGACACTAGCTCAACCCGACGACAGAACTGGGTCGGGGTCAGTGTGTCAGATCAGTATGCAACCTTCAACCGACGGTTACGGTCACGCGTGTAGAGGTAATCGCGTAGACGAGAATCCCTCAACAAGCACTAGAGACGTGGCTAGAGAAGTGCAAGTATCAAAAACTAAAGTGTGGCAAACGCTCCGTGAAGAGGGGCTGTATCCGTTTCACGTCGAACGTGTACAAGCCCTTCAACCTGACGATTTTCCAGCAAGAGTGCGGTTTTGTGAGTGGTTGTTGCATCAACATGACAATAATCCGGACTTTTTGAAGTGCATATTGGTGACAGACGAATCTACGTTCACGCGTAATGGGGTGAATAACTTTCGCAACACTCATGTTTGGTCAGTAGAAAATCCGCACGCTGTCCGTCGGGCACATTTTCAACAAACATTTTCGGTGAATGTTTAGGCTGGCATGGTGAACGGTATGCTCATTGGACCATTTATTCTCCCAAATCGATTGGACGGGATGCAATACCTAGACTTTTTACGCAACATTTTGCCTTCCTTGTTTGCTTGCGTCTGCTCGGTAGCGCATCAGCTGATTTCATTTTCTGTTGGAGCGGTATGATTTCGGGTAGAGACGTATGCTTTATCTGAAGGCACTTGAAATAGCATAAAAACCTTTGGTCGGCGCATCCTTTGTAATTTCATGACGTATCATAGGCGTGCGGTCATTTGTTTAGAACGATAATAATAATGTTTTTATATCACAATAAATGGATTTTACTATCTTCTTATTTTTTTGATTTGGGATAAAAAATACTTATATTGGGAGTTTAATTTATGTTGACTGAAAGTTAAGAAATGGAAAAATTACAGAATTCCAACGTTTGACATAGGCAAATATTTACATAGCAGGTAGGTATATAAAAAGATATATAAAGACTTACATTATAGGTATTTATATATCATCCTCGCCTTCGGAGCTGTCGCTAGAGTCATCTTGTAGAGGAATTACAACGGGATTTACAGGAGGCAAAACACAATATTCATTTTCTTTTTCAATAATATGCCTAGAACACTGCTTCCATAGGTCTGTGGCAGCAATATGAGATACTGCATCTCTTATTGTGGCCAATAGCGATTCACTTAATTGAGGGGTCTGCTTATGTTTTCTTACTTTTTTTTTAAATCAGCCCAGACCAACTCAATCGGGTTAAAAATGCAGTAATAGGGAGGTAGACGTAATACTTCATGGCTATTTTGCTGAAGCAGATTGTCAACAACATACTCTTTTTCAAATTTTTGTCTTTTAATAAGATCCAATAATATGGCTTTGGTTGATTTTTGTGGTATTTCCATTCCCTTATCCTTCATAAAATCAATAATGTCTTCTTTTTTGTGCCTGTATTCGGAATTTTGTTTTTCTGTCGGGAATGGTATGGCGCATTGTCCATAATAATCACTGAATTTGGGGAAATGTTTGGTATTAACTGCCGCTCTATCCACTTTTCAAATAAGTCGGAGGTCATGTCCTCATGATAGTCGGCACATGATTCTTTGATATTTTTGGCAGATAACAGCAAGGCATTAGGTATAAATCCATTTTCACTGCCAGCATGGAGAATAATGATTCGTTTTCCACGGTTGCGTGGTGCATTTAAAATGCACTTGTTGCTGTCGTCAACCCAGCCGTACTGCACAACATCATGGGTATTATACCACGTTTCATCCAGGTAAATCAGATTTATTTTCTGCTCTCTATAGATTTTAACTTTGTGCAAAAATTCTTGGCGCAATTCAACGATTCGAGACGACTCCATAATCACCATTTTTTTCATCTAATTTTTTGTATTGAAAACCACACAGTTTTACAATACAGTGCAGTGAGTCTAAGCATTTGTAATTATAATTCAGGATAATCTTTTAATTTATCCCGTATCATTTCCAACGTGGGCACCAAATTTTCTTTATAAAATCCGTATATTATACGACGAATATCTTCCTGAAAACCTACGTCTATTCTTTTTAATTTTTGCCCTATGCGCTTTGTGGAAGGAACGGTTGATTACATCTCCCCTTTTTATAACCCGATAAATGGTAGACCGACTGATTTTTGTCAGGATACAAATTCTGTTTAAAATTTGATTTTGCGAGGAATCTGGATTTTCGTTTTTCAGACAATCATACATATTTAGGATTACTCTTTGGGTCTGTTCCTCTAAATCTTTATGAAAGAATTCTGCCTGCACAGGTTCATCAACCATCTCCTCGTGGCTTGGAGCATTTTCCCAAGGTCTCCAAAGAGGCATATTTAGGTCACACAAGAACAATCAACACAACAATTAAATCAACAAGTAAACTGAGTATTCAAAAGTCAAAAACACACAAACTAATAAAATCTATGAAAAAACACGGACAGACTAAAGAAAACACGTTTATTCACCGCTACACGGCACTGGCTAAACTGTTTCAATTTTCAGTAGCCACCTGCACTTGTTCGGAGCTCTGAAATACACGCTTTCTCATTGGCTATGTCCACGCATAGGCGTGCTTTACTCCACGTGGACCGGTGAAACTGCCTTTGATCTTATACGGGGGATATTTGCTGCGAAATTTGGCGATTTTTGCAGCAACAGAGCGTGTTAAATATAGATATATAAAACGCACCCGGTATTTCACAGTGTTTCAAGTGACTTCAGATAAAGTATACTTAGCCCTTCTCGTCAACTGGAGAGTGATTACTTTTTCCTTATTTTTTTTTTACTTGGTCGCCCTCGTTTCACTACACATTACCTTTGTTATTTCGAGGGTAGTTGTTTCTGAAAAGGAAAACCCCAACTTTGCGGACACCCTGTATACAGGAGGCTTGTTAACAATGACCTTGAGGACAAGGGTCGCTAGGTGTAGTTTTCTCAAGGCATCTAATTTCAACCATCTACGAGCTCCTTTCCATTCAGTTGGCCCACTTCAAGATTTGTACCAAAATATGCCTTTATAAACTGACAAAAAACGGTAAACACCTACGTATATGACCCAAAACGGAGAAAAAGAGAAATAAAATGGATCAAGTCAGTCAAACAGGTCCATGCAACTAGTCCGTAGTCACAGGCAGCAGCGGTGGCCGCAGTGGTTGACTCTTCGGTCTCCTGATCAGTCGCCGTGGTCTGCGCGGGTTCGAGTCCCGTACCAAGAGAAAATTTTCTCTTGGCTATGGATGTCGTGATTGTCCGTAGGTATTCCCTCGCCAGAGTCCGTGTGGCGTCCCCCCCTTTCCCCTGTTTCCCCTACAGCCCCATGGTGTTGGAGTCGTATAAAAAAAAACTTTCATTCTGCAAATATATTTTCTATGTCTCTTTACCTTGTTTTCTACTTACTTTATTTTGCGCCGCCCATGATTGTGTATATGTAGGGTTTCCTGGCATGATACAGGCGCATCATAGGCTTTAACTCTTTTCACTTAAATGCGCTCTGAAGACATACAAATTACTTCCGTTCAGTAAAAAAGACCATTCGCGATGTACCATTAAAACTTCATGATTTGTTTGAAAGTGAGCGTAATCTCTTAAATAGATGATCTGATAATATATTAGTCGCAAAGAACGTTTGCACATGAGTTTATATCCTGACAAATTCTAATAAATAGCTAAAATACCTACCACTGATCCTTATTATGACCGAAACGGAAACCAGTTTGAAAGTGCAGCCTTTGTAAAAAAATATTCATACCTTTCAGAAGAATATTCGAATTAATTGACACAATGTGAAAGTGATTGGAAAATCGTTTTGGTTAGAGTTGTTATAAATAAAATATTTTTTGGCGCGTACAAACCACAGCTACTAAAATTTTGTTTGTTAGATGAAGCGTTTTCCCTCTGGTACTCAAAGATTTTTCAGCATTAGACTTGATACAAACCGAATCAATATTGCCTGTTTGAAAGTATCAATAAGTATATAAATTAATTCCAAAATTTTATTTTATGTTTATATCTGAAAAAATATATTCTGTAGACCCAAATTCAAGTTACAAGTGTAACAAGTTCTACTTGTTTTACCTTATGTTTTCTTTATGCCTTTACATTGATTATACTGTATTTTCAACAAATATTTAGTTTTGTACAGCTCAAATTGTTAAGCGGGTTAGGCGGTAGAACAGATAAAGTATCTAAATCTCGTCTCCTGTAATATTATTACAAATAAAAAAGTCGTTATTATTATTATATCACTTGTCACTAGTGACTTGTACTTTTTATTACGTAAAATGGTATATAGATTTATACCAGCGCATGGAAACTACTTAGATTTTCATTGTGTTTAATATTCCAAGTGTAAACTCCGATTCACAATAATCTCCTTGTAAGGACCTAACGGACAACATACCATATTGAAACCCGAACAACCCCGTAAATACAAATTGATGGCTGGAACGCATTGTACTTAGTCTTAAAGAACAAAGCACGGCCGGTCGGTGTAGACCAGCCAATGAATGTGGTTCTAATCAAGCGCAATCTGCACTTTGCAATAAGTCTGTCGGTCTCATTGGAGTCTATATAGGCCAGGGAATGAGACGAATTGAAATACGCAGTTCGATAATTACACAGCCTGACAAAATTTTGCCCAGAAAACCGGAGCATACTTTCCCGCAAGTTTTTGTTGCTCTGCGCGATGAATCCGAATCGGTGGGCCAAACATTCGAGTTCGTGCTAGTAGGCGTATTCTTTAATTCACCGGTTGAGCCACCGGTGCAAGCAATTAACCAATTTTTCTTCTTTTAATTTCCGTCTGAGCGACCGGTTGCACACCAAACTTGTCTATAACCTTGTCTATACAGGGTGTCCGCAAAGTTGGGGTTTTCCTTTTCAGAAACAACTACCCTTGAAATAACAAAGGTAATGTGTAGTGAAACGAGGGCGACCAAGTAAAAAAAATAAAGGAAAAAGTACTCACCCTCCAGTTGACGAGAAGGGCTAAGTACGTCTCTGCCCGAAATCATACCGCTCCAACAGAAAATGAAATCAGCTGATGCGCTACCGAGCAGACGCAGGCAAACAAGGAAGGCAAAATGTTGCGTAAAAAGTCTAGGTATTGCATCCCGTCCAATCGATTTGGGAGAATAAATGGTCCAATGAGCATACTGCTCACCATGCCAGCCCAAACATTCACCGAAGATGTTTGTTGAAAATGTGCCCGACGGACAGCGTGCGGATTTTCTACTGACCAAACATGAGTGTTGCGAAAGTTATTCACCCCATTACGCGTGAACGTAGATTCGTCTGTCACCAATATGCACTTCAAAAAGTCCCGATTATTGTCATGTTGATGCAACAACTACTCACAAAACCGCACTCTTGCTGGAAAATCGTCAAGTTGAAGGGCTTGTACACGTTGGACGTGAAAAGGATACAGCCCCTCTTCACGCAGCGTTTGCCACACTTTAGTTTTTGATACTTACACTTCTCTAGCCACGTCTCTATTGCTTGTTGAGGGATTCTCGTCTACGCGATTACCTCTACACGCGTGACCGTAACCGTCGGTTGAAGGTTGCATACTGACCTGACACACTGACCCCGACCCAGTTCTGCCTTCGGGTTGAGACCTTGTACCAGTCGGGGATATCCCAGCGGGTCGCGGCTACAGGACGGCATTCAGATATTTTTGATGTTGCAGAGCCCTTTATCTCGGCTCCCTTAAGACATTGGTGTATATGGTACTAAGAAAAATTGCTTATGTTTTCAAGATCTACACGTCGTGTAAAGGAAAACCCCAACTTTGCGGACAGCCTGTATAGTTTCTAGACAAGTTCGGTGTACAACCGGTCGCTCAGACGGAAATTTTGGTTGCAAGGGTGTCTCCTCCGGTGAATTAAAGAATACGCCTAGTTCCAACATATCTTAACCTAAAGGTACAAACATAGCGAATGTTTTTTTTTTTTCAAAAAATCATAGACCAAAGAGAGTTTTTGCAACTAAAATAACGAACAGATGCGTTATTTTTGACACCGACAGCAAATAAGGATCGTTGGAATAACAAGAATTTTATGACCACTAGTGAACCGTTGTATTTGACGGTACTGACTACTGACAATCATGACGGTTTTTTTATGTCTTTTTCGATTTTGACGTAAAAATTTAAAACCTTTTTAATTTTTTTCATAGAAAAGTGTTGGTCAATATTTGTGTTCCAAGTTGACAAGGAATGAATAGAACCACAGGATGACAAATGACCACAAAACTAGCACAGCTACAATAAAAGGGCTACCCTTGCCACATTACATATACAGACTGTACCAAAAGTTTGGAATCTATCAAATATCTGACGAATGAATCATCTACGACGGATCCGTTGATAGTATCCGCGATGTCGCCAAATCTACAGTTTTTCAGAAAATGATGGCAACTTTTGTTTTTCTTATGGAATGCTATACATTTTATTCGATATTTGTATTCGGCGAGAAATTCTGAATACTTTCGAGTTCAAACTTTTACTAAAGGCGGATCACATGTTACCCTGTCTCCCCTCCAAGCCCCGCAGCTCCAGTGTTGCCAGATCGTACGCTACGTTGCCTGGTTCATCACTTAATTTACAGACCTGGTAACAAAGCTTATAAAAGTTATCTAGATATTAGTCAGAACTGATTGTTTGAAAGAAATTTTAAATTAACGATTCAATTATATCAATTCTATAACACCAGCAGCTCTACGGTTCTCCAAGACCAGTGAATAGGAATTATACATCTACAGTAGATATACATTGTATACAGGGTGTTTCAGTTTATTGTTGCATAACTTTAAGATTCGATAGAACTTTTAAAATTAATGCATAAAGTCTATATAAACATGGGTCGAAAAATGCGTTGCTTCCGAAATACAGGGTGTTTAAATTTACTTTCTAAAATAGTTTTTTTTAAATATTTCGAACAATATTTGATGTATAACAGTGAAAATTGGTATACAAGGGTTTTTGGTAGGGGCGCTCTCTACTGTACCTGTAGTATATTAAAATGACCGAAAATTTTTTCTTAGTGCAATTTTTTGCTTTTTGAATAAAAAACTGATTTTTCGCACTTTTCAACATAAAAAAGCTCTCTTGTGAATTTTCGTTATAGTTAGCCGTTTTTGAGATATTTCGAGTTTTAACGTTCGATGCATTTTTTATTATTTATGATAAAATAACGTTAAAAAGTCAGTATCTCGATAATTTTTAGAAGTAGGCTGTGCCTGCAAATATTTTTGAAATTGAAAGCAGAATAAGGTTAAACGTCAATTAGTTGACAGTTAGTTTTGTTGTCTATTGAAACTTGAAACGTTTTTTTGCAATTGTGAATGCACGAAATTTAGTTCCTTTTACCTGTTTTTTTTGTAAGTTTTATAAAAATGCCATTTTTATTCTCCAATCAAGAGTTAGCGGATATTCATTTTGTGTATGGCTTTGTTAATGGAAGCGCAGCAGAAGCCGCTAGAGAATACGCACGAAGATTTCCAAACAGACGACATCCAACTCGCTCAGTATTTGTAAGAGTGCATCGCCAAATAATTGAAAATGGTTTTGGAAATCTCCAAAGGGATCAAAACATAAATGTTCGTCAGCGCAGATTTGCCCGTATGATTCTGCGTGAGTTTGATAGAGATCCGACCACAAGTGTTAGGAGAGTTTCTGGTGCCTTGGGAATTTCAGCAAGCCATGTTCACCGTGTTCTTAGAAATGACCATATACGTCCTTAACATTTGCAACCTGTGCAAGGACTACAGCCAGGGGACGGAGAACGAAGAATCACATTTTGTCAATGGATTCTTGATAGAACTGATAATAATAGGGAGTTTTTAAGTAACGTTTTATGGACCGATGAGTCATGCTTCACTAGACGTGGAGTGGTAAATTTTCATAATCAACATATTTGGTCGCATGAAAATCCGCATGCAGTTCGGGAAAGAAATTTTCAGCATGAATTTAGTGTGAACGTGTGGATTGGTATCTACCGTAATCGGCTATTTGGACCCTATCTTTTGCCTGCAAGGTTAAATGCTGCGACCTTCTTGGAATTTTTAAAGGCTGAACATGCAAATATGTGGGATGATGTTATGTTAGATTTAAGAAGATTGGCCTGGTTCCAGCTTGATGGTTGTCCAGCTCATTATTCGAGAATAGTTAGAAACTGGCTGGACGAAAATTAACCAGAATGATGGATCGGCCGTGGAGGACCAGTCGCCTGGCTTCCACGATCCCCTGACCTAAATCCATTAGATTTCTTTGTGTGGGGATTTCTAAAAGGAAAAGTGTACCAGACTCCCGTAGCCACAAGAGATATGCTAATTGACAGAATCAGGAATGCATGTGATGAAATAAGGCCTTATTTGAATAATGCTATACCACGTTCGATCATTTGTAGATGTGAATTGTGTATTGAACAATTGCGTTTACATTTCGAGCAACTACTTTAGATTTTGTATGTTTGTCCTAACTATCCAATAGCATTTTAGTTGTAAATAATTAATTTAATTTGTTAAAAAAAATATTGGAAAATTAAACGAATTAATATCCTGTTCTGTTGTGTTTATTTGGAGTTAGGAATTATTGCTGTGTTTAAAAATACAATCTAAACGATCATCTTAATTACTTGTAATGCCCACATCCAAAATGTAAAAAAATATTATTTTCCCATAAATAATTAAAAATGCATCGAACCTTAAAAATCGAAATATCTCAAAAACGGCTAACTATAACGAAAACTCACAGGATAACTTTTTTATGTTGAAAAGTGCGAAAAATCAGTTTTTCTATTCAAAAAGCAAAAAATTGCACTAAGAAAAAAATTTCGGTCATTTTAATACACTACAGGTACAGTAGAGAGCGCCCTCTACAGTAAAACTATGCCCATGGTTCGTTTTGTCGTACCAAAAAACCGTTGTATACCAATTTTCACTGTTATACATTAAATATTGTTCGAAATATTTAAAAAAAACTATTTTAGAAAGTAAATTTAAACACCCTGTATTTCGGAAGCCACGCATTTTTCGACCCATGTTTATATAGACTTTATGCATTAATTTTAAAAGTTCTATCGAATCTTAAAGTTATGCAACAATAAACTGAAACTCCCTGTTTATTATAATTTCAATTGCTTAAATCAAAAATGCTGTTCTCCACTGATACTCATTCTACTTTACGGACGCCAATTTTTTACCTGTCCAAGATTTGCAACAAAGGAGCGGCCTGGCAGGTATAACACGCGAAGTAGAGCTCGTATGAGCAAGTCCGCTGTCATATCGAGAGAATAAAGCCAGATTGTCGACCGCTCGCTGATGTGAGAGACGCTTAAGCTTGTGGGTTAACCAAGTGTCGTCGCTCAGTCGGATATGTATCTGGATAGTCTAGTGAAAACAGCAGCATCCCATGGAAGCAGAACTTCAGGACAAATTTTATCTGGATCTTGGTGAGGAGGCCTTATCGAGAAAAGTACTTAGCCCTAAATGGATATCCTATGTGCTGGCTGGCTGTCACGATTTTCTATATGTATTAGCACCATATCATGTCCTCGGGTTCTTGGGAGAGCCCGGTCATTCATCCCGACCGATTGAATACCTGCTGATACATAATCAAGGTATACTTTATCTGAAGTCACTTGAAACACTGTGAAATACCGGGTGCGTTTTATATATCTATATTTAACACGCTCTGTTGCTGCAAAAATCGCCAAATTTCGCAGCAAATATCCCCCGTATAAGATCAAAGGCAGTTTCACCGGTCCACGTGGAGTAAAGCACGCCTATGCGTGGACATAGCCAATGAGAAAGTGTGTATTTCAGAGCTCCGAACAAGTGCAGGTGGCTACTGAAAATTGAAACAGTTTAGCCAGTGCCGTGTAGCGGTGAATAAACGTGTTTTCTTTAGTCTGTCCGTGTTTTTTCATAGATTTTATTAGTTTGTGTGTTTTTGACTTTTGAATACTCTGTTTACTTGTTGATTTAATTGTTGTGTTGATTGTTCTTGTGTGTCCTAAATATGGCTCTTTGGAGACCTTGGGAATATGCTCCAAGCCACGAGGAGATGGTTGATGAACCTGTGCAGGCAGAATTCTTTCATAAAGATTTAGAGGAACAGACCCAAAGAGTAATCCTAAATATGTATGATTGTCTGAAAAACGAAAATCCAGATTCCTCGCAAAATCAAATTTTAAACAGAATTTGTATCCTGACAAAAATCAGTCGGTCTACCATTTATCGGGTTATAAAAAGGGGAGATGTAGTCAACCATTCCTTCCACAGAAAGCGCATAGGGCAAAAATTAAAAAGAATAGACGTGGGTTTTCAGGAAGATATTCGTCGTATAATATACGGATTTTAAAAAGAAAATTTGGTGCCCACGTTGGAAATGATACGGGATAAATTAAAAGATTATCCTGAAGATTTTTATAATTACAAATGCTTAGACTCACTGCACTGTATTGTAAAACTGTGTGGTTTTCAATACAAAAAATTAGATAAAAGAATGGTGATTATGGAGTCGTCTTGAATCGTGGAATTGCGCCAAGAATTTTTGCACAAAGTTAAAATCTATAGAGAGCAGAAAAGAAATCTGATTTACCTGGATGAAACGTGGTATGATACCCATGATGTTGTGCAGTACGGCTGGGTTGACGACAGCAACAAGTGCATTTTAAATGCACCATGCAACCGTGGAAAACGAATCATTATTCTCCATGCTGGCAGTGAAAATGGATTTATACCGAATGCCTTGCGTTATCTGCCAAAAATATCAAAGAATCATGTGCCGACTATCATGAGGACATGACCTCCGACTTATTTGAAAAGTGGATAGAGCAGCAGTTAATACCAAACATTTCCCCAAATTCAGTGATTATTATGGACAATGCGCCATACCATTCCCGACAGAAAAACAAAATTCCGAATACAGGCACAAAAAAACAAGACATTATTGATTTTATGAAGGATAAGGGAATGGAAATACCACAAAAATCAACCAAAGCCATATTATTGGATCTTATTAAAAGACAAAAATTTGAAAAAGAGTATGTTGTTGACAATCTGCTTCAGCAAAATGGCCATGAAGTATTACGTCTACCTCCCTATTACTGCATTTTTAACCCGATTGAGTTGGTCTGGGCTGCTTTAAAAAAAAGTAAGAAAACATAATCAGACCCCTCAATTAAGTGAATCGCTATTGGCCACAATAAGAGATGCAGTATCTCATCTTGCTGCCACAGACCTATGGAAGCAGTGTTCTAGGCATATTATTGCAAAAGAAAATGAATATTGTGTTTTGCCTCCTGTAAATCCCGTTGTAATTCCTCTACAAGATGACTCTAGCGACAGCTCCGAAGGCGAGGATGATATATAAATACCTATAATGTAAGTCTTTATATACCTTTTTATATACCTACCTGCTATGTAAATATTTGCCTATGTCAAGCGTTGGAATTCTGTAATTTTTTTTTCTTAACTTTCAGTCAGCATAAATTAAACTCCCAATATTAGTATTTTTTATCCCACATCAAAAAAATAAGAAGATAGTAAAATCCATTTATTGTGATATAAAAACATTATTATTATTATCGTTCTAAATAAATGACCGCACGCCTATGATACGTCATGAAATTACAAAGGACGCGCCGACCAAAGGTTTTTATGCTATTTCAAGTGACTTCAGATAAAGAATACAGTACTGAGTTTTAAAACGTCCTTCTTTAGACGAGACCACTTCACCAGTCTGCCTCTGTCCAGCCGTAGATATCGCTTTGGTTGTTGATGAGTTTTATCGTGCTGGAATAGAGGTGGTATTATTGTGTTATTCCATACCAAATCTATCGCTACAGACTTTGTAGTTTTCGTTCAAAATTCCAAATGCGGCGGTACCTGTTTATAGAAACGCAGTTATTCTGCGGCTAATTTACGGGTGTGTATCTGCTGAAAATTGCTAGCTGGACTAACTGCGCACACGTGTAAAATCAGCCATTGTCTCGAAGAAGCCGCTCTACGCCAGCCTGACCAAAGACAACCTTGATTGCGCGCAGAAGGAATGCTGCCGCCTTTGCGAGCGTCTGCTAAAGACTTAAAACGGCAGCGACAGACGTGTTGTGCGTTTCAAGGTAAGGTAAAATTAATGCGGTATTTAAGCGGGTGATTCTTAATAATAATACGCACGAAAAAGGGTGCTCCTTTTAAGTGTAACTTTTTTGAATTGAGAATCGTGGCTTTGATGTGTTTCTAAGACATATTTCTTAATTGTAACTGTTGTATTTCTTTGAAACAATGAAATTATCTCATTTCAAGTACCTGTGATCTCAAACCAATGTCATAATAACGGGCGTTTTTTTTCGTGGTATAGAACTTTAAGTTGGCATTACTTTTGAAGAAGGCGACCGATTTGACAGCTGTCAAGTGATTTATTCTCAGTTTGGTTTGGCAATTCATCATGAATAGACTCACGCATGAACAACGCTTGCAAATTGTGCAGTTTTATTTCGAAAATAATACGGAATACGTATCGACTACGTCCATTTTATCGTCGACAAAATCGTCCATCAGAGCAGTTAATTCGATTAACCATGGAACGTTTTCGCACTACGTTGACTCTAATTGAGAACTCACATCCCCATAGATGCCGTACGGTGCGTACAGAAGAAGCTATTGCTACTGTAGAGGAAGACCCGTATGCCATCCGCCATCGAGCACAGGAATTGGATCTGTGTCCATCCACTTTATGGAAGATTTTGCGGAAGGATCTTGGTTTGCGTGCTTACAAAATCCAACTCGTGCAACAACTGAAGCCAAACGATCATCAAGCTAGGCGTAGATTCGTTGAATGTGCCCAAAACGAGATTGCCGTTGTTCCCGATTTTCATAAGCGAATTTTGTTTAGCGATGAAGCGTACTTCTGGTTGAACGGCTACGTCAACAAACAAAACTGCCGCATTTGGAGTGAAGCTAATCCTCAAGTCTATGTCGAAACACCGTTACATCCAGAAAAACTGACTGTTTGGTGCGCTTTATGGGCTGGTGGAATCATTGGTCCGTACTTCTTCAAAAACGATGATGGCCAGAACATTACAGTCAATGCCATGATTACTAACTTTGTTATTCCTGAATTGAACAATCATGATGTGCAGGAGCTGTGGTTCCGACAAGACGGCGCAACATATCACACAGTTCGTGCGACAATCGATTTATTGAAAGATACGTTTGGCGACCGCCTAATTTCACGTTTTGGACCTGTGAATTGGCCTCCAAGATCTTGTGGTTTAACGCCGCTAGACTATTTTCTGCGGGGCTATGTAAAGTCATTGGTCTATGCGGATCAGCCACAAACGCTTGACCATCTGGAAAACAACATTCGCCATGTTATTGCCGATATAAGGCCACAAATGTTGGAAAAAGTCATCGAAAATTGGACGTCCAGATTGCACTACATCCGAGCGAGCCGTGGCAGTCATATGCCAGAAATCATATTAAAATGTAATGCCACAAGATTATCTTTCGAATAAAAAAATGCATGTCAATCGGATAATCCATCGTTGTTTTATTGCAACTTAAAGCTCTATACCTCTAAAAAAACACCCATTACACTGATCAACAGCCAAAAAATATCCTAAATAAAATCAACAAAATATTACTATTTTTAATGTGCTAAAACCGGAATGAAACTTATTTTTTCAATATTAGGTCAAGTTTTAGAGATACGGTAATTATATGTGTTCCTGCTGTGACAGTGTTAATGTACTGTAATTCACAAGAATGCACGTGCTACATTTTTATATTCGGCAAGGAAAGATGATGTAATCGGCATGATTGTGTTACGTTATACATACGTGTACATTATATTGTTTTATATTAGCCATTTTTTCCTCAGTTGGCTGACAGCGTTCATGCAAGATGTCTCGAAAGTGTGTAAACAATCCAGATCGGTTTTGTTACGTGTGTGGTGATGTGACTTTTGCGTCTCAGAGACGGTCTATTGCTCCACTAATAACAAAGGCATATCAGCTTTATTTCGGTTGTAAACTAGGTGATCAATACAAACAGTGGGCACCCCACATCTGCTGTAATACATGTGCTTCAAGTCTCAGGAGCTGGTTAAATGGCAAAAAACGGTCTATGCGCTTTGCTGTCCCAATGGTTTGGAGAGAGCCTACAAATCATATTAATGATTGTTACTTTTGCATGGTACCTTGTGTTGGACAAGCCACAGGTATGTCCAAGAAAAAAAAATCGGTTATTAACTACCCAAACA
Source organism: Acanthoscelides obtectus (assembly GCA_963669975.1). Lineage (NCBI taxonomy): Eukaryota > Metazoa > Arthropoda > Insecta > Coleoptera > Chrysomelidae > Acanthoscelides > Acanthoscelides obtectus. Next base: position 10,222,269 of record CAVLJG010000007.1, on the reverse strand, counting down.
TACCACCTGCGATGAGACCTGTGCCTCACAGTGACGAAAATCCTATTCCAAAACCCCCAGAATCCTACACTTGCGAATCAGAAAACGAATCAGATCATGGCGATCGAGTGATTCGTCAGGAAGAAGATATGCCATCAACGTCAAGAGATCCTGATTTTATATCGAGCACGTCATGCCACCAACCGCACAAAATAACACAGGCAGAATTAAATGATCTTGTAAGAGATTTAGAACTTCCAAAATGTAAGGCAGAGTTACTTGGATCAAGACTGCAGCAGTGGAACTTGTTAGAAGACGATGCTTCGGTATGTTTTTTTCGTAAACGCCACAAAGACTTAGAACCATTTTTCAATATGGAGAATAACTTGGTTTTCTGCAGTAACATTAACGGCTTACTGGCGGCTTTAAATATAAACTATAACCCAGAAGAATGGAGATTGTTTATAGACAGTTCAACATTGAGTTTAAAGGCAGTGTTATTGCATATTGGAAATATTTTACCATCTGTTCCTGTAGGGTATGCAGTTCACATGAAAGAATCATATGACAATATGAAGTACCTATTGACATGCATGAAATACGATGAGCACCAATGGCATATTTGTGGCGATTTGAAAGTTGTTACACTTTTACTTGAGCTGCAGCTAGGCTACACAAAGTTTTGCTGTTTTTTGTGTGAATGGGACAGTCGGACAAAGGCACTTCATTACACCAGACAAAACTGGCCTGTTCGTCAATTCCTAGAGCCAGGCCAAAAAAATGTACAGCATATGCCATTAGTAGATTCGAAAAACAATTTATTACCACCACTGCATATCAAGTTGGGCCTAATGAAAAACTTTGTCAAGGCATTAGATAGAGATGGGTCAGCTTTTCAATACCTACGTCAGAAATTTCCAAGACTAAGTGAGGCAAAGGTTAAAGAAGGTATTTTTGTTGGGCCACAGATTCGAAATATTTTGAAAGATACACAGTTTGAAAACACTTTAACAGGTATTGAAAAAACTGCTTGGAATGATTTCTTGGGAAATAGAAAAGCTGACAACTATAAAACCCATGTCAAAAATATGCTGTCATGGTATCAAAAGATGGGTTCTGCATAGTGAGAAAGTCACAGTTTGGTGCGCCGTGTCAGAAACTGGGATAGTTGGGCCTTACTTTTTTGAAGAAGGCTATCGGGATGTCACCGTCAACTCGGAACGCTACGTAGCGATGATTCAGAATTTTTTTGTCCCAGCTCTTGCAGAATTCAATGTGCAGAATGCCTGGTTTCAGCAGGATGGGGCGACAGCCCACACATCCCGAGCATCATTAGGCATTTTGAGAGAACTGTTCCCCGGACGCTTGATCTCCCTTAGAGGCGATATTCCTTGGCCTGCGCGCTCCCCGGATTTGTCGCCTTGCGATTTCTTTCTGTGGGGCTATCTTAAGGCTCAAGTCTTTCAACATCGTCCAAGGACCTTACCACAGCTGAAGGAGGCAATCCGTCTGGAAATTGGCCGAATACCGCAAGCAATGTTAGTTAGAGTTATGCAAAACTTCAGAAAGCGCTTGCGGCAATGCTGTGATAATGGTGGAAAGCACGTTGCCGATATTATTTTCAAAACTACATAAAATAAAACTGTTTGAGTTGCACTTTTAAGATTTCAAAATAAATCCATAGTATTCCAAATAACATTTGTTTTATTAAGCTTTGAAAATAGGGAGACAGTTATGCCCCACCCTGTATGTCTCTTAAGATACATTTCCTACACTCACACCTGGACTTTTTTCCTGACAATTGCGGAGCCGTAAGTGATGAGCACGGCGAACGTTTTCATCAGGATATTTCAACAATGGAAAAAAGGTACCAGGGAAAGTGGAATCCTTCCATGCTTGCAGACTACTGTTGGACTCTCGGTAGAGATGCTCCAGAAACGATCCATAAAAGAACAGCAAAAAGACAGCGCATACAGTGATTCTTATAAGTATATGAATCTTGTTATTTTTTTTAATATATCCTTAAAAATAAAAAGTTTTTTTCTAAACCGCAACTAATTTTTTTATTTCATTGTCATTTTTGGATTCAGCGCCCCAAAATTAACAAAGAGGTGCACTTTTCCCACAAGATACAATTAAAAAACTAAAATTTGTTGTCCAGTGGAAACTTGTGCTCTTGGACCAAGAGCACTCTCTTTTGTGTGTCATAATACATTGCAGCAAAATAAAAAAATGAAATAAGTTACAGAAAGGCCCGAAAGCACTTATAAATGATATAAGTTCAACTCTGTAGCTATTACATATTTGCAAAAAAATCTACCTCAAGAAAAAAGGGACTTTTAGTCAAAAAATTAACTTTCCTTGGTTTGATCGTTTGAGTCTCATTTACATTAGTGCGTAGTGAAGTGTATCTCAAAAATACAGTTGATTTTAAACTGGTTTGGATGCAGAAGTATTAGAAACTACATTATAAAGTCGATGAATGTTGTATGAGAAAGACCTACAAAACTAAGAGGTTTGATGAGGAGGAGGTGACATGTAGCCACGAAACCGCAAATGTAAATTATGTACAACACTGTGAAAAGTTTTCGTATTGAATAAATATGGCGGTTGCTTCAAAGCAAATTTTGTGAAAAAGACTATCAAGAAGGCCATTCTCTTTTTTATTCTTTTAAACTATTTTTGTTGGCAATTAGCTAAGCTCAGAATTTCATCAGCCGATGACTCGGCCCAGGTAGCAATATCCGTGGGCATCTCGGACATATACTTCTCCTTTTTGGGATCGAGCATGACGTCGTCGTCGCTACTCCTCCAGACTACCAAATAAAACCACCAACGGCCTCGGCGGCAGCGGGTCGCGGTCGTTCTGATTCGCAGAAACACCGATAAACCGCTACACTCACTGAAGAACTTATGTCTACGTCGAATCGTCGAACTTAGTTTGCAGTACGGTTAGCCTATGAATTCAAGAAAAGCCTGTTCAAACTGTATGGTAGACTGGGATCTTATGTACCATTAAATACATTACTATATTCTAAAGCGATGGTTATACGAGCCCCTTCCCACTTCAGTTGGCCCACTTCAAGATTTGTACCAAAATATGCCTTTATAAACGAAACTATTTACTTCTAAAACAATTTATTTTCTCAGAAACATTTAAGATACACTCTAGTCGTAAAAAATACATATTTGAAATCACTTGGACCTATAATTAATAGAACATCTGAACAAATAAACAATGCGCGGATAAATGCGCGAAGTTAACAAAGCAACAATTGAAAGATTATCATTGGGTAAAATCACCTTTATTTTTTATTACGGCAGAAATTCTTTGGGGCATAGTGTTAACCAAGTTTGGCAAAAATTTGGTGTAAAACAATCCCATATTTCTTGAAGCTTTTGTCTCAGTTCGGTGATTGTACGAGCAGGATGTTGTCGTAGAACCTTTTTCATCTCGTGCCACAAAGTTTCAATAGGTGACAGATCTGGACTGCTAGAAACCCATTTCAAAAGCGGTACATTATTTTCTTCCATCCATTTTATAGCCTTTTTTGAGGTATGGCACGCTGCACCATCTTGCTGAAACACAAAATCTTGGTCGGATGTCAAACATTCTTCCATTACTGGTAAAAGCGATTCTTCTAAAATTGCCAAATATTTGTTTGTATCCACATTTCCATCAATAAAATGAAGTTTTCCTACTCCTTTTGATAACGTTTTGCCCCAGACCATAATGGATGCTGGAAATTTCACTTTTCTCTTCAGACAGCCAACATAGAATGCTTCATTTTTATTATTTGTGTTTGATAAGAAAAAAACTAAGATTTCAATAGTTGGGCCAACTGAAGTGGGAAGGGGCTCGTAATGTTTCTTATAACTGATCAACAGTATTAATTTGTTCAGCATACACTAGTTGTTTAGAAGCACCCCACAAAAAGAAATCCAGGGGGTTCAAATCAGGAGACCTCGCAGACCAATGTACGGGTCCGTTTCTGCCAATCCATCGTTGTCTAAAAATACAATACTTAGGTAAATCCACGTGCCAAATTTTTGTTCATTCCACTTGCCGGTTTTGAAGAAAATTGTTTTTTATTTTTGAACTTCAACACCCGATATCTTTTTAATGAAGAACTCGATGGAAAAATGTTACATAAAAGATCTCTCTTAAAATGCGGTTCTGGGAATGATGTTTCATTCTTGGCCACGAATTGTGAATCACCCTGTGTAGGTACTCGGCACAGTTTGAAGAGCCGTCAGATACTTCAGTCAGCAGAACTTTCATATAACTGTCGATAAAACCTGTAGGTTCTTAATCTTAATCTTAATTTCTCCAATGAACGCACTGCAGTTAGCAACCTCAATAACTCATGAAGTCAGTGAAATGGGAGAAATGATTTTTCATGATAATATATACAGGGTGTCCGCAAAGTTGGGGGTTTCCTTTTCAGAAACAACTACCCTTAAAATAACAAAGGTAATGTGTAGTGAAACGAGGGCGACCAAGTAAAAAAAAATAAAGGAAAAAGTACTCACTCTCCAGTTGACGAGAAGGGCTAAGTACGTCTCTGCCCGAACTCATACCGCTCCAACAGAAAATGAAATCAGCTGATGCGCTACCGAGCAGACGCCGGCGGTGGTGCAGACCACGAACAGAGGTAACAAATATGACCATCGTGCAGAAACTACATTGATTGTCTTACACTTGTGCCCAATAGACAGCGTGCGGATTTTCTACTGACCAAACATGAGTGTTGCGAAAGTTATTCACCCCATTACGCGTGAACGTAGATTCGTCTGTCACCAATATGCACTTCAAAAAGTCCGGATTATTGTCATGTTGATGCAACAACCACTCACAAAACCGCACTCTTGCTGGAAAATCGTCAGGTTGAAGGGCTTGTACACGTTGGACGTGCAACGGATACAGCCTCTCTTCACGCAGCGTTTGCCACACATTAGTTTTTGATACTTGCACTTCTCTAGCCACGTCTCTAGTGCTTGTTGTTTTTTGAAACGCAATCGATTATACGGGTTCGTTTACCTCTACACGCGTGACCGTAACCGTCGGTTGAAGGTTGCATACTGATATGACACACTGACCCCGACCTAGTTCTGTCGTCGGGTTGAGCTAGTGTCCTAGTACCAGTCGGGGATGTCGCGAGTCGCGGCTACAGGACGGTATTCAGATATTTTTGATGTTGCAGAGCCCTTTATCTCGGTTCCCTTAAGGCATTGCTGTATATAGTACTAAGAAAATTGCTTATGTTTTTAAGATCTACACGTCGGGTAAAGGAAAACCCCAACTTTGCGGACACCCTGTATACCTCCATGCCATACAACATAAAACAATGATATCACAAGTTACTGCTTGCAGTGCTCCTCTTGTACGTTGGTAAAGGAAGAAAAATGTGATGTGCATCTCTCTCAGTTTGAAGACGTGTATGCAGACATGTAATAAAAACACGGTGCTACTAATCGATTAGCCCACGTATCTTGGTCTATGGTAATAGTGCAACTGTTTTCTTTTTTATGTTACAGCCGTTTGGTGAAATCTATCAACTACGAGTATATCACAAATCTTAACCTATCTAATAAGCGTAGTTACCTAATATTTATTTTAAGCTTTCAGCAAGATCAAAATATTGCATAAAAGAACCAAGGTCACCGACACGGATCCGAATTTCAACAATTGACCTTAAAAATGAACAAACAACGACGATGCTATGCTTGAATGGGCAAGATTCATCACATTTTGCAGTCAATCAAATGATCAAATCACCGCGATCTTATAAGAAAGAACAAATGGTTGGTAGTTTATATACATATTCGTATGAGTATTGAGTATAAAAAGATGCGAAAAAGATTGGGACAGCTTATCGATATCAGTTTTGAACTGGTTGAGATTGGTAGTAAAGCCTCCTACCTATAAATTGGTTAAGTCTTTCGCGGCCAGTTGATCAACTTCATAGTAGTTGAACCCGACGACATCGTTGTGAGCTTCGATGTCGTTTCCCTTTTCACCAAGGTACCGCTGAGGGAATGCCTGGATCTGGTGAGCAGGATCTTCCCTTCTGACATCTGCAAGTTCTTTGAAATCTGTCTCATCGGAAGCTACTTCGTATGGAACGGGGGCTTTTATGAGCGGACAGACGGAGTGGCAATGGGAAGTCCACTTAGCCCAGTCATAGCCAACCTTTTTATGGAACACTTTGAGAAGAAAGCGGTTGAGACAGCGTAGAACAAACCAGCAATTTGGTTCCGGTACGTGGACGACACCTTTCTGATTGGCGACATGGCACGGACAGGCTAAATGAGTTTCTGCAGCATCTCAACGATCGGCATCCAAGCATTCAATTTACCATGGAGATAGAGAGTGGCCAACAGCTGGCCTTCTTGGACGTACTAGTCAGGAAGCGAGGTAACAAGCTGGGTCCCACAGTGTACAAAGCAAATTGCCGGCTAGGACAAACTGAGAAGTCTGCGGTAGCTGAAGATGCACTAAGCAATGGGGACCACGGGATACAGTTTGGGAGCTGCAGGTTGCTGTCATCAGTCAACGGCTCTCACAATAGGCTGGTCAGGGAAGCTATCGAGATTCATCGTCGGTCCGGAGCAACCAACCTACATTCCATTCGGCCTCGGACGACCTGCGGTACTGGACATAGCCATCCTCCGCAACATCAGAGAGGAGTTCGAGATAGAGACCCTGGTGGAAGGATCGTCGGACCACAATCCGATTCTACTAACACTTGGCACAGGGTCTAGAACTCGAGATAGCTTGAGCACCAAACGGACGAACTGGAACCTGTACAAATCCAACGTCCAAAGGTGTTCCTTTCCACTCAAATTTCAACCATCCGATCAGCGGAGGAACTGGGCAACGCGGTAGAGGAGCTGGAGAATGCTGTCCTGCGAGCGCACGAGGACAGCATCCGCTCCGAGACTACGGCAGTTCCTAGACACCTAAATGGTCCAGCACCGCACCATATTAGGCACCTGATCAGGGAGAACAGAAGACTCAAGCGAGAAGAACGCACTCGCGGAACTCCAAAACAGCAGATGGAATGCAGTCTGTGCAGAACTAGAGACCCAGGATGGTACGGCCTGGACTATGCAGCGAAAATTCCGTCGTCAGCGCACCACGATCCCCACTCTTCACGGCCAACGCGGCTTAGCCTACTCCAGTGAAGAAAAAGCCGAAGCATTCGCCGATTCGCTAGAATCCGAATGCAGACTCAATTACCATGAAGACGAGGACGACAACCACGAGGAGGCCGTGGAAGTCGCAGCCGAAATCATGAGGAGTCGACCACCTGGCCAGGAGACGGATCACCCCTCCAGTCCAGAGGAAATCCGTCTGATCATCCGCAGGTTGAAGGTCAGAAAGGCGCCGGGAAGGGACGGCATTAACAATAGGATGCTGAAGAACCTTCCCACCAAAGGCATTGCTGCGCTCACCAACATCGCCAATGCCACTCTGAGACTTAACCACCTCCCGCGGCGGTGGCGGGAAGCCCAGGTTATAATGCTCACCAAGCCAGGCAAGGACCGGAAGTTGCCCCAGGACTACCGGCCCATCAGCCTGGTTTCCTCGATGGGCAAAGTAGTCGAAAAGGCTATCGCCGTTCGACTAGAGAAGCAGGCAGAAGAACTGCAACTTCTCCCCCCAGAGCAATTCGGCTTCAGATCCTCCCACAACACGGAACTCCAAGCGCTACGACTGACGGAAAACATCACCAGCGGCTTCAATCTCCAGGAGGCAACCGGTCTCGTCCTGCTGGACGTGGAACGAGCCTTGGATCGAGTTTGGCACGATGGACTCATCGCCAAAATGGAAGCCGCCGGAATCGATGCGAACATGTGCCAACTGATCCAGAGCTATCTAACACAAAGATGGTTCACGGTGAAGATTGGTACATGCCATTCAACAAGACGACAGCTGGAAGCAGGCGTGCCCCAGGGGTCAGCCTTAGCCCCCCTGCTCTACAACATCTATACTCACGATGTGCCGAAGACAGCTGACACAATGCTGGCCCTATATGCAGACGACACTGCTATAGCCGCCAAGCATAGACGACCCGAGATCATCCGTAGGAGACTACAGGATGAACTGGACCACATCCAGGACTGGTGCGTGAAATGGAAAATCCGCATAAACGTCCAGAAGACGCAGGCAATCTTCATCCAACGCAGAAGGATTGCAAGACCTCTCGAAGCGTCCATCTTCGACGAAGATATCCAGTGGAGCGACAAAGTCAAATATCTGGGGATCGTATTTGACAAGTCCCTCACCTGGAAAGCCCACATAGAAGCTGTCATCGTAAAGACCAGAGCAGCCATGGCTCAACTCTACCCATTACTGGGTAGACACAGCCGGATGCCGCTAGCGACCAAGCTACGGCTGATCAAGGCCATCTCCATACCTCAGCTCGCTTATGCCTCCGCGGTCTGGGGGTACGCTGCCCCCAGCTACCGCAAGCGACTTGCTGCTCTAGAGATGAAGCTACTCCGGATCGCCACCAGTGCACCATCCTACGTAAGTAACTCAACCCTGCGTAGAGACCTGCATTGGGACACCATTCACGAGTACATGAGGAAAAAAGCGGAGAAGACCTTCCAGAAAGCTCACGACCACCCGAACGAGCAGCTACGATTCCTCATGGACTACGATCCGGACGAGAGGCCTCGCAACCGTAGAACCAGGTACCCTAGACCAAGGTCCCAGTTGGCACCCGCTAACTGGAACCTTGACTAGGAGACTAGGAGAACCCGCGGTTGCTCCCCCCCCCCCACGGCGTGGATCCAGGAACCACCGGGACCAGGACCAGGACCAACCAGGACCAGGACCCGCCACGACCAGGACCCACCAGGACCAGGACCCATCAGGACCAGGACCAGGAACAATATATAGGTAAGAGGACTTGAAACTCTTGATTTTTCGAAAACAAGGGTTTCAATAGAACCTAGCAGACCCTCTATCGATGATCGCTTAACGACATCGATAGAATGTGCGAGGTAAAAGGAACCAACCCGGCGTTCCCAGAGACTGAAACACATGAGGGAGACGTTGTAGCAGACCGCAGATCACGCACATCACATGGCCTACCGAGACGCTGATGAGTTGGGCCACGCGGAGGTTAGGGTTTAGTGGGTATTAGGTATTGTCTTTAGTGACGAGTCTCGATTTTGTTTAGGCAAGCACGATGGTCGTGTCAGGATTAGAAGGCGACGTGGTGAAAGGAGGAATGAATCCACAGTTTTTTGTTGAAAGACATGTTCATCACACTGTTGGAGTCATGGTTTGGGGTGCTATAGCTTATGGTTCCAGGTCACCTTTAATCTTCATCAGAGGTAACATGAACGCGCAGCGTTATATCCACGAAGTTCTAGAACTCCATCTTTTACCCTATCTTGACACCCTGGCAGATCCAACTTTCCAACAAGATAATGCCCGACCACATGTTGCAAGAGTCACAATAGACTTCTTTCAACATAATGATGTCACATTGTTACCATGGCCATCAAGATCTCCCGACTTATCCCCAATTGCGCAATTTACAACGTCCTCCTCAGACTCTAGAAGCACTTCGAGAGGAGTGGGTGGTTTCCTGGAATGAGATACCACAGGAGGACATTGACCACCTGATCAGAAGCATGCCTAGGCGCGTTGGAGAATGCGTAGCACATCAGGGTACATCCACACATTATTAAAGGTCAAAGGGCTTTAAAGCAGTGTAATCATTTTGAAATTTTTATCATTTACTTATTATGCTTCATTAAGTACTTATACAGAATTTTATTAAAATCAAACCATTTCAACTGGGTATTCGGATTTATATGTCACTTAGTATAATATTAACGGTCAGTTCGTTAAGGTTCAGTACTGTATTTAGTACGTATTCTGTGCTGAGTACATGGTATATCAGTTCCGCATCTATTTTTCATTGGCATTTCCAATAACATTAATTTTTTTTATTTTTCAATCTATAACAAAATCATATGAACATATCAAGTTTTGGGATACAGGGTAGTGAAGTTTCCAAAAATAATATTTCTAAATATCCATAATTAAATCATGATCTTAAAACCTGTGTCGCTATACTGTTGTCACTGAATTCGAACGGTAATTATTGTTCCCGAAATCTTAAAGAAATCGCTTAGGCCCACCACTAGACAAAACAACGCATTTTATATCACGAAAGGTAAATCCAGAAAGAGCTTCCGAAATAGTGAGGCGCTATTTCGTCAGCCACCATAAAAGTACAGATTTGTGTAGGACCATCCTATATACCAAAAACTACCGCTTTCTTCTTTACTGCATAAAACACCTATCAGTGCTGCCGATGAATCTATTTGTACAGACTGAATCAACATTAACGGCACATTTTATCAGCATACGTGTTATGATATCCACCGTGCGTGGCATGAAACATTCATTTGTTTGAACACGTAATGTTACTGTAGCATAATATTATACATGGTGACCAAACTTAAAAACGAAAAAAATTGTTTTTCAAAGTCTCCTTCACTCATTGGAGACGGTTGACTTAAACATTTTACTTAAATGGTAACGTTTAACCTATTTCGCAGTATTTGAGAAAACTATAGAGTTAGCAAGAAATTGATATTGAGAATATAAAGAACATAAGACAAAGCATAATATACTAAGTGACATATAAATCCGAACACATAGTTTAAATGGTTTTATTTTAATAAAAGTTTGTATTAATGAAGCATAATAAGTAAATGATAAAAATGATTGCACTGCTTTAAAGCCCTTTGACCTTTAATAATGTGTGGATGCACCCTGATGTGATACGCATTCTCCAACGCGCCTAGGCATGCTTCTGATCAGGTGGTCAATGTCCTCCTGTGGTATCTCATTCCAGGCAACCACCAACTCCTCTCGAAGTGCTTCTAGAGTCTGAGGAGGACGTTGCAAATTGAGCAATCTCCTACCCATCATATCCCACACGTGCTCAATTGGGGATAAGTCGGGAGATCTTGGTGGCCATGGTAACAATGTGACATCATTATGTTGAAAGAAGTCTATTGTGACTCTTGCAACATGTGGTCGGGCATTATCTTGTTGGAAAGTTGGATCTGCCAGGGTGTCAAGATAGGGTAAAAGATGGGGTTCTAGAACTTCGTGGATATAACGCTGCGCGTTCATGTTACCTCTGATGAAGATTAAAGGTGACCTGGAACCATAAGCTATAGCACCCCAAACCATAACTCCAACAGTGTGATGAACATGTCTTTCAACAAAAAACTGTGGATTCCTCCTTTCACCACGTCGCCTTCTAACCCTGGCACGACCATCGTGCATGCCTAAACAAAATCGAGACTCGTCACTAAAGACAATACTGTTCCATTCCTAATCCCAGAGTGACCGCTGTCTGCACCACTCAAGGCGATTACGTCGGTGTTCTCGAGTTAAAGGGAGGACCCAGTGTGGCCGGTATGAAAACAAGCCAAAACTTCTCATTCGTCGGTAAACACTTCGCATGCCAATAGGTCTTCCGTGTTCTGCAAACCATTCATTTGCAATGGACCTGGTAGTGGAGAAACGGTCCCTTAAGGCCAATAATCTTAGGCGGCGATCTTCACGGTCTGTTGTTCTACGGCGGCGTTCAGTGCCCCTTGCTCTTTGCGTACGGCCTTCTCGAAGCCATGCCTGACAACACCTAACCACAGTGTCTACACTTCTTTGCACTCTAACTGCAATTGCCCGAAAAGAAGGTCCAGCTTCCCGAAGTCCCACTATACGGCCCCTATCAAACTCACTAAGTTGACGAAATCGTACAGGTCTCCGTACTCTAGGCATCGTAACCGATCGTAAAGGATGTCAAGAACCAAAATCCGCCAACGTTGATTTTTTACTGCGGCTGAAATATTCATTTTTAGAGCGTTAGTGAATTAAAAAAAAAACAGTATAAAAACCGGAATGTCCAACTGATAAGGCTGAAAAATTTTTCACTTGTTATTTACAGTAAGATAAATATATTCACCAACTTTATCAAAATAAAACCATTTAAACTGGGTGTACGGATTTATATGTCACTTAGTATAATTAGACGCTTTTGTAATTCTTTCTCATCGATCTTCTTGTTCTTATTCTTTCTGTGCCGTTTCAGGAATACTTTTCAGAAAAGTGTCTTCTCCTATAAATCATATTACCATACACATATATATATATACATATATATATTTATATATATACATTTCAAGAGTTTCATCAAAATATGCAAGCGTATAAGTAGTGCTTGCGAAAATATAACATTAATAAGGTTCATATTTGTCAGGGTATTGTTAGTTTCAATTATCGTTTGGTTATGGTACGGAACTAAGATGCCTTACATGTCCGTTTGGGTCATTTGAAACCTTATTTCCATGCCTTTCAGAATCGATATTTGTTCAGGATGATACTGTTATTTTGATAGTAGCTAGTATACAAAGCCTCGACTGCGTCCCCAGGCCATGCTGACCTCTCTCGTCAGAGAGCAAGTCCCTGCTATGTGGAAAGGCTTCTTTTGGAAACTATTATTTTTTTTATAAATCTTTATTACAACTAATGTTAATGTTGTTCAGTATTTGTTGTTGTTATTACATAATTAGTAATACAAAATTATGAAAAGTTACATTGTCGCATATTCCTTGTGTGGTTCAAGGATAGGCAATTAAGTGGACTTCTTTTCCTCGAAATCTAAGCAAGAAACGAAAAAAACTCTAAACACAAAAAAGTTGTATTTCTATTTGCTTAATCCAAGAACATAATGAAAATTGCACCAAAGTCATTGGTGTAGATTTTTTGTAACAAATATTCGAGACGCCATTGGACTTCATAAATTTAATCAAGTTAGCGATAAATTAGCTGCTTAATGTAATAAATACCACTACCAAGTTGCAATAAAGGGTAAAGGATAATGAAGAAATTTACGAAAAACATATTTTTTTTAATTTTAACGCAATGGATCTTGATAAAAATTTGTTGTTTGACTTAAAATTACTCAAAGAATTGTCTGTAAAATTTATAGTACACACTTAAATAACACTCTGTATAAATACATAATTGCTCAACTGAAAAATGTCTGCAATCTTCAAATCCTTGAAACAAGACGTACCTCCTCCAGTACTTGATTGTTATCGTAGCCATCCTGTAGAGCAGTCAGTGCGATTAAGTAAGCGAAAGGAAGTCCTTTGTTTATTTTTGACCGAAACCTTGTTTAAAAGGTTCTTCAACTATAACGCCTCTACGAATGTGAAGTTCATCGTTCAGCTTTGTTCCCTCTCATGCGTGGAATTCCGCTTAATGTGATTGTGTGATGCATATGGTTTCCACTTGCGAATGTTTTTTTCATTCATACATGCTCGTTAGTTCGGTTATATGGTGTTTTTTTTTTAGATATGATTGGCAACTTTATCCATACAAGGTGGTGGTGCGAAAACGTCCAGTCTCTATCTACGGGGAATATAGGGTCGTTTTTAGGTACAATTGACAGACGCATATTTGAAGTGGTCTTAAAACTGTTGTTCGCTTTATATTATATATACAGGGTGTTTCAGTTTATTGTTGCATAACTTTAAGATTCGATAAAATTAATGCATAAAGTCTATATAAACATCGGTCGAAAAATGCATGGCTTCCGAAATACATGGTGTTTAAATTTACTTTCTAAAATAGTTTTTTTTTAAATATTTCGAACAATATTTGATGTATAACAGTAAAAATTGGTATACAAGGGTTTTTTGGTACGACAAAACGAACTATGGGCATAGTTTTACTGTAGCCGCTAGAGGGCGCTCTCTACTGTACCTGTAGTGTATTAAAATGACCGAAAAAAATTTCTTAGTGCAATTTTTTACTTTTTGAATAAAAAAACTGATTCTTCGCACTTTTCTGCATAAAAAAGCTCTCCTGTGAGTTTTCGCTATAGTTAGCCGTTTTTGAGATATTTCGATTTTTAAGGTTCGATGCATTTTTAATTATTTATGGGAAAATAATATTTTTTTTACATTTTCGATTTGGGCATTACAAGTAATTAAAATGATCGTTTAGATTGTGTTTTTAAACACAGCCATAATTCCTAACTCTAGATAAACACAAAAAAACAGAATATTAATTTGTTTAATTTTCCAATATTATTTTTAACAAATTAAATTAATTATTTACAACTAAAATGCTATTGGATAGTTAGGACAAACATACAAAATCTAAAGTAGTTGCTCGAAATGTAAACCCAATTGTTCAATACACAATTCACATCTACGAATGATCGAACGTAGTATAGCATTATTCAAATAAGGCCTTATTTCATCACATGCATTCCTGATTCTGTCTATTAGCATATCTCTTGTGGTTACGGGAGTCTGGTACACTTTTTCTTTTAGAAATCCCCACACAAAGAAATCTAATGGATTTAGGTCAGGGGATCGTGGAGGCCAGGCGACTGGTCCTCCACGGCCGATCCATCTTTCTGGATAATTTTCGTCCAGCCAGTTTCTAACTATTCTCCAATAATGAGCTGGACAACCATCAAGCTGGAACCAGGCCAATCTTCTTAAATCTAACATAACATCATCCCACATATTTGCATGTTCAGCCTTTAAAAATTCCAAGAAGGTCGCAGCATTTAACCTTGCAGGCAAAAGGTAGGGTCCAAATAGTCGATTACGGTTGATACCAATCCACACGTTCGCACCAAATTCATGCTGAAATTTCTTTCCCGAACTGCATGCAGATTTTCATGCGACCAAATATGTTGATTATGAAAATTTACCTCTCCACTTCTAGTGAAGCATGACTCATCGGTCCATAAAACGTTACTTAAAAACGCAGAATCATACGGGTAAATCTGCGCTGACGAACATTTATGTTTTGATCCCTTTGGAGATTACCAAAACCATTTTCAATTATTTGGCGATGCACTCTTACAAATACTGAGCGAGTTGGATGTCGTCTGTTTGGAAATCTTCATGCGTATTCTATGGCTGCTTCTGCTGCGTTTCCATTTACAAAGCCATACACAAAATGAATATCCGCTAACTCTTCATTGGAGAATAAAGATGGCATTTTTATAAAACTTACAAAAAAAAACAGGTAAAAGAAACTAAATTTCGTGCATTCACAATTGCAAAAAAACGTTTCAGGTTTCAACAGACAACAAAACTAACTGTCAACTAATTGACGTTTAACCTTATTCTGCTTTCAATTTCAAAAATATTTGCAGGCACAGCCTACTTCTATAAATTATCGAGATACTGACTTTTTAACGTTATTTTATCGTAGATAATTAAAAATGCATCGAACCTTAAAAATCGAAATATCTCAAAAACGGCTATTTATAACGAAAATTCACAAGAGAGCTTTTTTATGTTGAAAAGTGCGAAGAATCAGTTTTTTTAATCAAAAAGCAAAAAATTGCACTAGAGCGCCCTCTAGCGGCTACAGTAAAACTATGCCCATGGTTCGTTTTGTCGTACCAAAAAACGCTTGTATACCAATGTTCACTGTTATACATCAAATATTGTTCGAAATATTTAAAAAAAACTATTTTCGAAAGTAAATTTAAACACCCTGTATTTCGGAAGCCACGCATTTTTCGACCCATGTTTATATAGACTTTATGCATTAATTTTAAAAGTTCTATCGAATCTTAAAGTTATGCAACAATAAACTGAAAAACCCTGTATATATATATATATATATATATATATATATATAGGTGGAAATTAAAGCTTCCGCCTTTTGTTGGGTACTTCGACAAAATTAAGCAAGGAGGACTCTTTATACTTTTTTAATCTCTCTAGCTTTCAATGGTCTTTGCCATCATCATCAGGAGAGTAAGTATGTGAGGATGTTGCTAAATGTTATTTACGTTAAGGATGAGGGAAACACCCAGTAACATGATAGATTAACTTAGTATGCGAATTGTGAGGAACCAAATATTACTATAGATAAACCAATAATTAAAAGACAGAGTACAGACCTAAACTTACAAACGGAAATCAGTGTCATGATTAAACATAGTCCCTTACTACTGATTGAGTCGTAAGTTTCGTCGAAAAATTAGCAAAAGAAATCCATACTCAACAACGTAAATCCCCAATATCAGCAAGTCCAAAAATAGATGGATATACGTCAGCATCAGGATATCTGTCTCATTCCAGTTACTGTACTGTTAGTGCTAAATAACAAACCAGAAAATGACTTTCACCGTCTTTGGTACCACGAGTAATTTGTTGAAGGCATGGTACTAGACATCAAAATAGAAATGAAGATACGTCTTCGGATCTTCACTATAATGATTCAACAACATTGTTATTATAAAAATTCAGGAAGTAAAATTATAGAGTTGTCTACTTTTTTACCGCACGCTGACATTTATTCTGTTTTTACTCATCACGACTCGAAGTGATTGCGTGATGGTTTACCTTGAATTCAGATGAAATCTATCTGGGTAGGTGCCTAACAGAAAAGCTTGACTTTAGTATAGAACAGTTATATTAGATGTGACACTGCAGACAAACTTGTGTTTCGCAAAACGTACCCAACAATAATGATGATTACAGCAGACGCTCGATAATGTAAACTAATTTAATCCAAGTGTGGTTCACATTATCGAAATGCATTAGCGAACGTGATTTATATAATATTCGATTTATTAAAAGAAACGTTTAATACATACTATTTATAACAAAATAAACAAACATTCTAACAGCGATAAGTATTTTTTTAATTAGAAGAAAAATAATTAACAATTTTTGTCTGCGTAAATTTGCGCTTAGCATTGTCTTCCAATGCATGCGCCCATAATTTTCGAAGAACTAAAATATCCGTGTATGAAACTTCTTTTCTTTCAGCCCAATCTAAAGCTTGGTTAAAAACTTGTATAGCTTGCGCGTCAGTCACTACACTTCTGACTTCAATGGGATCGTTCTCATCATCCTCACTGTCCATATCCTCCTCCTTATCAGCATCATTCGTCTGCTTATCTTTGTTCCATAAATTAATATCAGCAGGAGTACAAACAATGTTGGGATTCACTGTTTTCAATAAATCAACAACATCCAATGACACACTAATAACATTATCATTATTGGATCGCAAACGTTCTCTAATTACGCTTAAGGGGACATCGTCTTCTTCATCATCTTCATTATTGGTACAAAAGAGATTTTTCCAACATTTTGAATAGTTTGCTGGTTAAGTTCATTCCAGGCCATATGTAAATCTAAAACAGCTTCGCGTAATGTTACTTTTTTTAAAGCCTCAGATAAGTTTTCAGGATTCTTTGATAAGACAGACGAAAGTAGAAACTTCCTATAGTATAGTTTGGTGAGTCTTATTATACTCTGGTCCATCGGTTGAATTAACGGTGTTACGTTGGGCGGCATGTACATGACGAAAATTGACCCATCCCTGCTCCTCAGTTGTTGCTCGGGAGGATGACTTGGTGCATTATCCAATAGTAACAACGCTTTTATTGGAAGCTTCTGTTGTTTTAGGAAAGCTTTTACCTACAAATTGAAAACACATCTTCAAATTATGAATAGAGCATTTCGGATAATTGATTGTCATACCTGAGGGACAAAGCACCTGTGGAACCATTTCAGGAATATACTGCTAGTCATCCAAGCGGTTTTTGAACAGTCATAATCAACAGGGATATTAACATTTTTAAATGAGCGCGGATTTTTTGCTTTCCCAGTTACCAGTGGCCTTATTTTGTGTGAACCATTCGCATTAGTGCAGGTTAGAAACGTTATCCGTTGTTTCTTCGGCTTTCTTCCCGGGGCAGATTTTTCAAATGATGCAGCATAGGTTTTCTCTGGTAACATTTTCCAATAAAGGCCACTTTCATCTGCGTTGTAAATTTGTTCCATTCTTAAATCTAGCTCGGTAATTGTTTTTATCAATTTTTCTTTGAATGGTTGCACTAATTGTGGTTGTGCTGATAATTTTTCACCAGATATAGACAGCAGTAGAATTCCACATCTTGTTTTGAATCGTTGTAGCCAGCTATCACTAGCTACGAAATTTTCAGTTTCTTTCAGTTTTTCATTTAACAGTCTCGCTCTCTGTTTAAGTACTTCGCCACTAACTGGGACATGATTTTCCCGTTGTTTTAAAAACCACTTATACAGGGAATTTTCCATTTTAGGTGCCTTCGCATTTTTAAGTTTTTCTTTTTCCCGGACCTCCAAATGTATTGCACGTTCTTTGTAAAATTTGAATTTTCATACGCTTAATTTTACAGATTGTTGCTTTCGATATTCACCTAGTGCAACTTCGTCTATGATTTTCTCTTTCTCACTCAACTTTAAACACTTTCTTTTATAGGATGTGGATGCCATAGTCGTAAAATATATTAACGCGTGCAATGTATTCACTTACGTTCAAAAATGAAATACATACGTACGTATAAACGTATCCTAAACGATCATACGACTGAGCGAGTTTGTCGTATTTTATCGCAGAGGTGAATCCCCTACACTCTACATCATAAATCGGGGACTCCCCGACGCCCGACATAAATCATCGAGGCTTCAGCATTTTACCGTCGCCCTGTTTCCGTGCGCCGAGAGTTGTTTACGTTATCGAGCGTACACATTGTTTACGTTATCGCGCGTTCCGTTTGATCCTATAGAACGAAGTTTGTGTTTACATTAGCGCAAGTTTTCATTATCCCGCGTTTACGTTATCGAGCGTCTGCTGTATTTCGAAAATGTACAGATATCAATTGTTTATCAGATTTAAAAGGGCTTCTTCTTCCCAACTCCCCAATAAGAGAATTTCCAAATAACTGAACCAGAAAGAAAATATTAAGCTTAGACCTGCTCTGGCTTGTCTTGATTGCCAATATTGATTTCTTGCTAATACTGGAGTTTTTGGAACTATTAAGAAAGCTTGATTCAGGCCATGCATTACGAGTTTTAATTAAACTATCTACAGGTAGGTGTGTAAGCGTACATTATCCAATCTGAAACCTCATTTGGTCTGCAATTATCAACTAATTATTACCCAATTCTTAACTCACGTTGATTCTTCTGTTTATATCTACTTAAAGAACGGCATGATTCTTATCTACGGTTTAGTTCAATAGTTAATTAGATACCAACGGCAAATATTATTCGTTTATCTATTAGTAAAGGTCAGTTTCAATGTTCGACCTATCATCAAACAGTTAACCTGTCTCTATAACGTTATGAAACCTCCTTTCAACCTGATTACAAACTCATGAATAGGAGAGAATTGCGCATTGAATTCTCATATTTCATAATACATATTTTACCGACCTGACTGTTCAGCTCCGCCCACGAGATTAGATAAATTTGAACGAGGATATTTTTGATAAAAAGGGACACGTTGATAACCTGACATCATGATTTATGTATGTATGTATGTATTTAAAGTGAATTTGAAATGTTCAAATGCATATTAGAAAGAATGAAAGGCGAAAAGCTTTCGCGGCCATCACCAAAATGTTTCGCGATTACAATACTTCCTCGCCCAGTAAGTAGAAGGCACATATCCATCAAATTATGACACAAAAAAATATAAATAATATCCCCGACGTTAAACATAAGAATGCGTCATTGAACTTCATAACCCAGTTTAAATGGTTTTATTTTAATTAAAGTTGGTGAATGTATTTATCTTACTGTAAATAACAAGTGAAAAAATGTTCAGCCTTATCAGTTGGACATTCCGGTTTTTATACTGCTTTTTTTTAATTCACTAACGCTCTAAAAATGAATATTTCAGCCGCAGTAAAGAATCAACGTTGGCGGATTTTGGTTCTTGACATCCTTTACGATCGGTTACGATTTCGTCAACTTAGTGAGTTTGATAGGGGCCGTATAGTGGGACTTCGGGAAGCTGGACTTTCTTTTCGGGCAAGTGTAGACACTGTGGTTAGGTGTTGTCAGGCATGGCTTCGAGAAGGCCATACGCAAAGAGCAAGGGGCACTGGACGCCGCCGTAGAACAACAGACCGTGAAGATCGCCGCCTAAGATTATTGGCCTTAAGGGACCGTTTCTCCACTACCAGGTCAATTGCAAATGAATGGTTTGCAGAACACGGAAGACCTATTGGCATGCGAAGTGTTTACCGACGAATGAGAAGTTTTGGCTTGTTTTCATACCGGCCACACTGGGTCCTCCCTTTAACTCGAGAACACCGACGTAATCGCATTGAGTGGTGCAGACAACGGTCACTCTGGGATCAGGAATGGAACAGTATTGTCTTTAGTGCGAAGTCTCGATTTTGTTTAGGCATGCACGATGGTCGTGCCAGGGTTAGAAGGCGACGTGGTGAAAGGAGGAATCCACAGTTTTTTGTTGAAAGACATGTTCATCACACTGTTGGAGTTATGGTTTGGGGTGCTATAGCTTATGGTTCCAAGTCACCTTTAATCTTCATCAGAGGTAACATGAACGCGCAGCGTTATATCCACGAAGTTCTAGAACCCCATCTTTTACCCTATCTTGACACCCTGGCAGATCCAACTTTCCAACAGACCACATGTTGCAAGAGTCACAATAGACTTCTTTCAACATAATGATGTCACATTGTTACCATGGCCACCAAGATCTCCCGACTTATCCCCAAGACGTGTGGGGTATGATGGGTCGGAGATTGCTCAATTTGCAACGTCCTCCTCAGACTCTAGAAGCACTTCGAGAGGAGTTGGTGGTTGCCTGGAATGAGATACCACAGGAGGACATTGACCACCTGATTAGAAGCATGCCTAGGCGCGTTGGAGAATGCGTAGCACATCAGGGTGCATCCACACATTATTAAAGGTCAAAGGGCTTTAGAGCAGTGCAATCATTTTGAAATTTTTATCATTTACTTATTATGCTTCATTAAGTACTTATACAAAATTTTATTAAAATAAAACCATTTAAACTGGGTGTTCGGATTTATATGTCACTTACTATACGTATACTTGGTCCTAAAATTTTCAACGACCTTATATACAAGGAATAGCAAATCAAAATCACTTTAAGTATTGTTTGAAAGCTCTTTTTTAATACATAATTGTTTGTATAATGTCTGTGAGTTTATCAGTGCGTAAATGTTGCTTATTATCTTGTTTTAATATAGTTTTGTTATGTCTCTGTATATAGATGATGTCTCTCGATTTGTATACAAACTTTGTCTTATGTATTATTATTATATCATTTTTATTACTCCAAGACATATGGGATCCCACGCTTCTTTTACGTAGATAAATATGACAATACACGTAATTATGTGCAGCTACGTATTATTTCCGATTTACAACTCAACCTACCAATAATAACTAATATGCCAGCAACTCGATGAAAGGAAATCTAACATTCGCTGTACAAGTTAAGCGTTTAACCTACTTTTGTGGTGTGAGAAAGCCAACAGGCAAAGTTCAAAATATAATCGCGCAATTGCATTCTATGATTATTGAATATTCCTTGACGGAAACCAAGTTCTGTCGTGCATAGATGAGAAATCGCGAACAGATGGCATCCAGGAACGTCATAGGTTTTACTCTTTTGGATCTGGGGTAGACCACGCAACGTGATTGTTATACAGGTTCGGTGTGGCCGGTTACGTAAATTAATGCAAATCACAAGAATCTTTATGGGGAGATTATGTAATATTGTAGATGTTTATGTGCGTTTGCTATTGCAAAGATCCACGGGCACATTTTGTACAGTAACTCGTTATTTGTGGATATACTAAATTCACGTTGTCACTTTCATATTTTGTTGGTAGATGATAGGCTTCGACGACTGAGATATTTAGGTGAAAGTTAGTCATATAAATCAGTCTATATCCCAGAGTATGCCCAGACAAAACACTACATGCCCAAAAGCGAGATTGTACAGGTCCGTATTTTTCTCAATGGTCTTAGAATAACACTGATCAACAGCCAAAAAATATCCTAAATAAAATCAACAAAATATTACTATTTTTAATGTGCTAAAACCGGAATGAAACTTATTTTTTCAATATTAGTTCAAGTTTTAGAGATACGGTAATTATATGTGTTCCTGCTGTGACAGGGTTAATATACTATAATTCACAAGAATGCACGTGCTACATTATATTCGGGAAGGAAAGATGATGAAATCGGCATGATTGTGTTACGTTATACATACGTGTACATTATATTGTTTTATATTAGCCATTTTTTCCTCAGTTGGCTGACAGCGTTCATGCAAGATGTCTCGAAAGTGTGTAAACAATCCAGATCAGTTTTGTTACGTGTGTGGTGATGTGACTTTTGCGTTTCAGAGACGGTCTATTACTCCACTAATAACAAAGGCATATCAGCTTTATTTCGGTTGTAAACTAGGTGATCAAGACAAACAGTGGGCACCCCACATCTGCTGTAATACATGTGCTTCAAGTCTGAGTCTGGTTAAATGGCAAAAAACGGTCTATGCGCTTTGCTGTCCCAATGGTTTGGAGAGAGCCTACAAATCATATTAATGATTGTTACTTTTGCATGGTACCTTGTGTTGGACAAGCCACAGGTATGTCCAAGAAAAAAAAATCGGTTAATAACTACCCAAACATACCATCTGCGATGAGACCTGTGCCTCACAGTGAATATCCTATTCCAAAACCCCCAGAATCCTACGCTTGCGAATCAGAAAACGAATCAGATCATGGCGATCGAGTGATTCGTCAGGAAGAAGATATGCCATCAACGTCAAGAGATCCTGATTTTATACCGAGCACGTCATGCCACCAACCGCACAAAATAACACAGTCAGAATTAAATGATCTTGTAAGAGATTTAGAACTTCCAAAATGTAAGGCAGAGTTACTTGGATCAAGACTGCAGCAGTGGAACTTGTTAGAAGACGATGTTTCGGTATGTGTTTTTCGTAAACGCCACAAAGACTTAGAACCATTTTTCAATATGGAGAATAACTTGGTTTTCTGCAGTAACATTAACGGCTTACTGGCGGCTTTAAATATAAACTATAACCCAGAAGAATGGAGATTGTTTATAGACAGTTCAACATTGAGTTTAAAGGCAGTGTTATTGCATATTGGAAATATTTTACCATCTCTTCCTGTAGTGTATGCAGTTCACATGAAAGAATCATATGACAATATGAAGTACCTATTGACATGCATAAAATACGATGAGCACCAATGGCATATTTGTGGCGATTTGAAAGTTGTTGCACTTTTACTTGGGCTGCAGCTAGGCTACACAAAGTTTTGCTGTTTTTTGTGTGAATGGGACAGTCGGGCAAAGGCACTTCATTACACCAGACAAAACTGGCCTGTTCGTCAATTCCTAGAGCCAGGTCAAAAAAATGTACAGCATATGCCATCAGTAGATTCGAAAAAAATTTTAATACCACCACTGCATATCAAGTCGGGCCTAATGAAAAACTTTGTCAAGGCATTAAATAGAGATGGGTCAGCTTTTCAATACCTGCGTCAGAAATTTCCAAGACTAAGTGAGGCAAAGCTTAAAGAAGGTATGTTTGTTGGGCCACAGATTCGAAATATTTTGAAAGATACACAGTTTGAAAACACTTTAACAGGTATTGAAAAAACTGCTTGGAATGATTTCCGTCTGGCGGTCACTAATTTCTTGGAAAATAGAAAAGCTGACAACTATAAAACCCTTGTCAAAAATATGCTTTCATCGTATCAAAAGATGTGCTGTAATATGTCTCTTAAGATACATCTGTTGACAGCTTCATAAAACAAATTTTCCACGTTAGACAATTTGAATCTTCTATTGTTTGAAGCCACATAGTTTTCTATATTCGCCCAAATCATTTCAATGGGATTTAATTCGCAGTGATGCGAATATTCAAATGTCCATTCTTGTCACGTTTGTCTCCTCACCGAAGAGGAAGCATGGCTGAAGGAAGCATTGGGAGAAATATTCTCAGTTTCATCTGCTGTATCCGTAGGCGACATTCTAACGTATGAACACAAATGGGCTACGAATAGGGTTATAATAACCTGGCCAGATTCAGAAGCGTGCTATGATTTTTTTCCCTCTAAAGATCGTCAAACTCAACCTTAAGATCAAATATATTCTTGATGGTTAGACTATCACAGTTTTGTACGTAAGTACTATACAGGGTGTTTCAGAACTAAGCGATCAAATTTCTAGGGGTTAATCAGTGTAACAGAAGAAGACATTTGAGTATAGGGACCCATCTCCGGAAAAGTGTCACTACGGCACTACGGCCCTAAGACGCGTTAAAATTTAGAAAGACGATGAATTGCCTAAATAATAAATGCATTTAATTTTTGCTTTTTGTACATGATATAATCACAACAATTGTTCAAAATTGAGTCTTGCTCTGTTTCTACTGGAGTTTCGTGAACCACAGACTTTACATGTCCCCACAGGAAAAAATCTGGCGACGTTAAATCGGGTGACCTAGGAGGCCAAGAAACTGCTCCACCTCTGGCAATCCAACGGTGGCCAAACCGATGAGCCAAATACTCACGTACTTGTGCAGCACATTTGCTGTTGAACGTTCAATGGAACATTTTCAAGAAGTTCTGGAAGCAAAGGTGTGTAACCGGTCCTGAAAGATGGTGATAAATCTGATGCAAAGGCTTTTGAAATGGCCACTTACTCTTTTATCTTCGAGAACGTTAAAAGCCTAATTACACCATCGCAGCATGGTTTCATCAAATGTAGATCCAATGACAATTACGCAGTATCTAGCAGAATCGTTAGACAATAAACAACAAGTCGATGTTATGTACATGGACTTCAGCAAGGCTTTCGACAAATTAAAACAGCATCTTCTTGTGGATACCCTTCATTATTTCGGCCTTAGTGACTCGTTAGTCGGTCTTCTAAGCTCATATCTTCCTAATGCTTATTAAAACGGCTATTCTTCAGCTAATTATACTGTTCCCTCTGGAGTACCGCGAGGTTCAAACCTAGACCACTTGCTGTTTTTATTCTTCATAAATAACCTAAACTCTGGGCGTAAACAGTGATCAGCACGTGAACAGATCCCTCGAAAGCATCCACGGATATACTCCAGTCACTTTAGGTCTAAACATCCTCGGCAGTGTATTTCTAGTGAATCCACAGACCCTTTTCGTGTCATCTTGAGACTAGAAAAAGGATGACTGTTAAAATAAGTTACCTTGATCTTTCATGAGCTCCCAGTACAAAACATCATCGATATATTTTTGATGTAGGAACAACAAATTGGTTTAGAAAACATCCACTTTGAACCTAAATTGACTGGAGGAACATCGATCTACAGACAAATTCAAGGTCACTAGCAGTCGTCGGCGCTCTACGAATCTGCACAGGTTTGGACTTGTAAACGTGATTGTAGATGACACGACAGGCATCTAACAGTTAATTCACGCACAGGATTGCATTGCATACGCATTACGCATTCAGTAGCGTATACTCGTTTTTCGCGAGTGGAACGTTTTGTTTATAACGTATATTGCCTAAGATACGATGTCTGACACAGATACAGCCGACGAAGTGGTTGACATCAGCGCAACCCCACCCAAAAAAAGGGCTAAGAAGCTACATTTAAGTGCAAATGAAAAACAAATAATATTAAATATATACAAAAACCAAATTCAAGAAAAACCCGATTTGGTCGTGGACGAAGTTATATGTAAGGTAGCACATATTTCTGGAGTATGTCGGTCCAGTGTTTATAGGATCATTAAGGAATATAGGAGCACTCACTCACTTTCTGAGCCAAAACCGTATCCTGCAAGAAAAAGGATAACGGACGGAGTAGATGACTTTGACAGAACTGCCATCAGGAGGAAAGTGCATAATTTTTTCTTCCGAAATGAGATACCTACAGTAGATAAGATATTAAGATTAGTTAATGCTGATGAGGATCTTCCATCATTTAAAAGAACCACATTCCGAAAACTTTTGAAGGAACTTAATTTTCGATTCTTGAAACGGGGAAGAAACAGTATGTTAATAGAGAAAGAAGAAATTGTTGTGTGGAGAAGGGAATACCTTAGGAAGATTCGGAAGTTTCGCGATGAAAAAAGAAAAATTTACTATTTGGACGAAACGTGGGTAAATGCTGGACATACTCAAGCGAAAGTTTGGGTCGACTAAACATCATCAAGGCAGGCTTTTCTAGACGGTCTTTCGGCTGGATTGAAAAATCCTGCAGGTAAGCTCCTTCATCTATCCGGCAATTTAATTTTGATAAATTCGGGCAAATAATATGCTGTGATAGCAGATAATGTGTGATATTCTCCAAAAATGGTGCATTCGCAGTGTAGTCATTAGGAAAAAAACTTCGACCCTCTTTTAAGCGTTATTTTGAAATTTATTATCATTTTTGGGTGCAGTCAATTTGCTTTGAATGGGTTTTGAGAAGTTGCAAACTTCAATTTTCTACGTTTTTCAGTTTTTGATCAGCATTCCGTGACTCTTAAATTCAGCTAAATGAACTCAATTGCCTCATTCCTTCAAATTTAATCAATCCATAGTGTAAGGAATAATTTATTTCCAGGAAAAGGCAAACGGCTGATCATTTGTCACGTAGGTAGTGAAGACGGCTTTGTTCCCGAAGCACTGTGGGTCTTTGAATCAAAAAAGACAGGGGACTATCATGAGGAGATGGACGGCAATTCCTTTGAAAATTGGTTCTCCAAAATGTTACTAAAGCTGGAGAATAACGCTGTTATTGTACTGGATAATGCCCCGTACCATTCTAGAAAAATAGAAAAAATTCCCACAATGGCAATTAAAAAAGCAAACATACAACAATGGCTGGCCTCAAAACAGATCGATTTTGATGAAACAATAGTCAAAGGTGAATTGATAAGTATAGTCAATAGACATAAATACAAATACGATTTTAAAATGATCGACGAAATGGCCAAAAAACAAAATAAAACTGTCTTGAGACTGCCACCCTACCATTGTGAGCTGAACCCTATTGAGCTGATTTGGGCCAACATAAAGCAATAAGTGGCGTCGAATAATAATACTTATAAATTTTCTGATGTTAAAAATCTCTTTCACATCGCAGTCAATAGAGTTACGGCAGAGGAATGGAAAAACTGTATCCTCCACGTTCGGGAGAAGGTTGAGGTCAAAATGTGGGATTTGGACAATGTCATCGATACCCAAATTGAACCTCTAATAATTTATTTAAACGATTCAGAAGATTCAAGTTCCTCTTCTGAATGAGTGCGCGCAGCTTACTTACTAATAACTAAAAAGTGTAGTTAACTCATTTGTGAATCTCTAACTGAAATTTACTGTAAAAGATAATAATTATCTTGTATGAAATTTTTGATGACTACCCATAATATCTTGATGCGGTCCTGTAATGTCTCCTGCGCCTAAACACTCACTCACGAGCAATATGCATGTATTTGTTTGGGTTTAGTTTATTTCTTCAGCGCCTAGAGTATAGACGCTTCACTAAAGTGTGAATCTCTACTATTTGCTGATGATCTGAAAATCAAAATTAAAAATTTGGAGAGCTGTATTTCCCTTCAGGACGATCTGCATACCATCACACAGTGGTGCGACAATCATATTCTCTTCTTAAATATTTCCAAAAGCAAAGTATGTTCCTATTGTCGTAAAATGAACCCGATTGTGTTTGATTACTCCATAAATAATGCGGTTTGGAGAGAACGACAGAGACTAAAGATCTTGGTGTAACATTTTCCTGTAGATTGGGCTATTCTGTCCGTGATAAAGTTAAGATAGGTTTTCGAAAAGACTGTGCTGAAAATTCATGACGACTTGACCGGTACATTCCCAAAAAGGGGATCCCAAACATACACCATTTTCTGTTACGCCACAAAGATAGAATTCTCTAGTGCTTGAAACTAGTGCTTATGACTTCACATTTTGCTCAAACTGGTATCTTAGTCAATATATTATATATATATATATATATATATACAGGGTGTCCCAGAAGTCTTCGTCAAGCCGAAACCGGGTGATAGGCAAAGTCATAACAGCTATCAGAAAAATATTTAAAAAAATTTGTATGTATGTGTTTTGAAAATTATGGGTCTTTGAAAAAGATATAGAAATTTCACACCCTACGGCAGTCTGTCAACTCCTGTTACTACAAATATTACCTTTTTTTGGATTTTATTTTTACAGTGTAATGATAAATAATGCATCTTCAAACTGGTGTCTCAACCTTACTGCCAACTTTTCTCGTTCAGGAAAAATTGACACTTATTTTCCAACCAAGTATTCCAAAGTAAAACTTTGCTCAACTTTAACTGGCTGTACTGGAAAAAAATGTACTACGAGAGTTTGGCAAGTAACCTTAAAAGTTGGCGCATTTAATAACGATTCCAAAATGGTATAACACTTAGAAGATTACTCGTTAACTTATGCACAATTTTTATTTGAAGAAAAACTGATGAAAATTTTTCAAAATTTTCTAATTAAGCAGCGATTATGAAAACGCACAAGGACCCTTAAGGATAACTTTGCACAACAGTGGGCGTCAAAATGCTGGTGATGATGATTTACCTTTACAGCAAATGCTCAAACTGTTTTCCTTCAGCCGCAATACACGCTCGACATCTTAAAAAAGATCGGGTTATTAAACGAGCGAATCCACGGTTATTAACAAACTCAGCTGCTTCCAATAGTCTTTGCCGTAGCTCAGCTACATTTTGAATTGGCTTGAAATACACTTTTTCTTTTACAGTTCCCCAGTAAAAAATGTAAAGGATTGAAATCAGGTGATCGGGCTGGCCACGGTATTGTACCAGACCGCCTTATCCATCTGCCTGGAAAGTTTTGATCGAGATACTCGCGCTGGGCAGCCATCATGCTGAAACCACATGTCCCTGTAAATACTCAGTGGCACGTCCACCAATAAATTTTGTACATGTTTTTTCAAAAAATCCAAATAAACTTCAGCAGTCAAAGTCTCTGGGAACTCAAACGGACCGATTATTTTACCATTTAAAATTCCTGTCCAATGGTTTATCTTGAAGCGATATTGAGATTTATCTTCTCTCATCAAATGTGGGATTGCTACGTGCCACTCGTGTAAGTTATGCAGGTTCATGTACCCATCTTTCTTAAATGTGGTCTCATCGACCATAAAATTTTTTCAAAGAACTGTGGATCTTTCTTGTGCCTTTCTAACATTGTGCGACAAAAAGCAACTCAGGGCTCATAATCCCGGGCAGGACAGGTTGAACACGCTGTATGTGGTGTGGATGAAGCACATCACTTACTTGCTATTGCACACTTTGATACCGATCAGTACTCCTTCGTTTACTGCGCATATTTACATGTTCGTGCTTGTTGATTTCGTACTGTTACTAATTTTGGATTCGTGAACTGGACTGTTGATCGCTTGTGATTTGGATTTGGACTGTTTAATTGCTCTTCAAAACAACATTTGCTTTCCTTAGACTATCTTTGATAGTGTGATTGTGCAGTGCCGCTATGTCCGTGTACACCGTACAAGAATATGCTAACATGCACCTCATTTATGGGGAATGTAGATGCAACGCTAGTGCTGCAGAGAGACTTTAATGTGAGAGGTACCCGAATGCAGCTCGTCATCCAGATCATCGAGTGTTCACAAATGTGCACCGCTTACTGTTCTCAGAGTGCCAACTACCAAACCAATCACACGGTGAGGGAAGATCTTTCCTTCCTTACGAAGACGTGGTGCTAGGAGCTGTCGAAGAAGACCCGAGTACTTCAATGCGTGCAATAGAACTAAAAACAGGTGTGCCCAAAAGTACAGCCCATAGAATCTTGCAAAAAAACGTGCTCCATCCATACCACGTACAGCGTGTTCAAGCTCTTCTGCCCCGGGATTATGAGCCCCCAGTTGCTTTTTGTCGCACAATGTTAGAAAGACACAGGGAAGATCCACGGTTCTTTGAAAAAATTTTATGGTCAGATGAGACCACATTTAAGAAAGATGGGTACATGAACCTGCATAACTTACACGAGTGGCACGTAGCAAACCCACATTTGATGAGAGAAGATAAATCTCAATATCGCTTCAAGATAAACCATTGGACAGGAATTTTAAATGGTAAAATAATCGGTCCGTTTGAGTTCCCAGAGACTTTGACTGCTGAGGTTTATTTAGGTTTTTTGCAAAATCATTTAGAAAATTTATTGGAGGACGTGCCACTGAGTATTTATAGGGACATGTGCCCAGCGCACTATGCACTCTCAGTGAGAGAGCATCTCGATCAAAACTTTCTAGGCAGATGGATAGGGCGGTCTGGTACAATACCGTGGCCAGCCCGGTCACCAGATTTGAATCCGTTAGATTTTTTTTTACTGGGGAACTGTAACAGAAAAAGTGTATTTCAAGCCAATTCAAAATGTAGCTGAGCTACGGCAAAGACTATTGGAAGCAGCTGAGTTTGTTAATAACCGTGGATTCGCTCGTTTAATAACCCGATCTTTTTTAAGAAGATGTCGAGCGTGTATTGCGGCTGAAGGAAAACAGTTTGAGCATTTGCTGTAAAGGTAAATCATCATCAGCAGCATTTTGACGCCCACTGTTGTGCAAACAGTTATCTTTAAGGGTCCCTGTGCGTTTTCATAATCGCTGTTTAATTAGGAAATTTTGAAAAATTTTCATCAGTTTTTCTTCAAATAAAAATTGTGCATAAGTTAACGAGTAATCTTCTAAGTGTTATACCATTTTGGAATCCTTATTAAATGCGCCAACTTTTAAGGTTACTTGCCAAACTCTCGTAGTACATTTTTTCCAGTACAGCCAGTTAAAGTTGAGCAAAGTTTTACTTTGGAATACTTGGTTGGGAAATAAGTGGCAATTTTCCTGAACGAGAAAAGTTTTCAGTAAGGTTGAGACACCAGTTTGAAGATGTATTATTCATCATTACATTGTAAAAATAAAATCCAAAAAAAGTTAATATTTGTAGTAACAGGAGTTGACAGACTGCCGTAGGGTGTGAAATTTCTATATTTTTTTCAAAGACCTATAATTTTCAAAACACATACATAAAAATTTTTTAAATATTTTTCTGATAACTGTTATGACTTTGCCTATCACCCGGTTTCGGCTTGACATGTACATATATATTTTCAAATTTACAGAACTATACCACAACTTTTGTTTATGGTATTGGATCGCATTTTGACATATGCTCAAAAAAATGCAAATGAAGTCACGTGCTTTAAATGATCAAACACAAAATAAAAGAGTTTTGGTTTTAGTTTGCTTAATGCCTTGAGTTTGGTCGGTTTCGTGAGGATATCGCTTTTTCGTTTTTTAGAAGAAGTAATGATGTCATTCTATTTTTAAACCAATTATGTTTTTCTGCATTTCTATAAGAGCGGACCGACCGTGAGATATCAGAGAAAAAATTGTACGGAAAGTATGCCAAGGAAACAAAACTCTTACTCTATTAATACAATTGATTCTTTGGACTGATTTTTTATTTTTATCAAGTTTCTATTAGCTTTAATAGTATTTATCTATCATATACAAAGGTGAACGGTAGGTCAATATAACTTACTGGAACTAATGGACTTTTTTTGAGTTAATTAACGTTGATACTGATAGATGTTTGTCACTTCTGGGAAATATCCTGAATACAAAAATAAATTATTAGTTTCGTAATAAGTTCAGACTAATTGAAAAGACATTGTACAGGGTACGAACAGTTCGAACACGGAGTGACCTTGACAAGTCTTTAACTTCGCATGTTTGTGTAAATTTTTGCACCAACTGACGAATGGTTTTGACACGGGGCACATTATTTACACCGAAATCTTGTCGTAGCTTCCGAATCGTTGCAGCAATCGACTCATTATTTAAGTAAAACGTTTTAACAATACGGACACGTGTAGCGCTCCATGATGAATTGGACACATGTGCTTTAAGCAACTACCACGGCGTGAATCAAAAATGGCGCGCAATTTAAATCAGTCAATTATATTATTTGTTTTCGCTTTCTTCGTGGAACTAGCTCTGACATCTAACAATTTATTCAAAAATATATAATTTTGCGTACTCTCTCTATTCATTGAATGAACACAAAAATTCTGAGTGTTATTGGTGATATCTGCAAATTCAAATGTTAAATAATCACTGATCAACAGCCAAAAAATATCCTAAATAAAATCAACAAAATATTACTATTTTTAATGTGCTAGAACCGAAATGAAACTTATTTTTTCAATATTAGTTCAAGTTTTAGAGATACGGTAATTATATGTGTTCCTGCTGTGACAGGGTTAATATACTGTAATTGACAAGAATGCACGTGCTACATTTTTATATTCGGCAAGGAAAGATGATGTAATCGGCATGATTGTGTTACGTTATACATACGTGTACATTATATTGTTTTATATTAGCCATTTTTTCCTCAGTTGGCTGACAGCGTTCATGCAAGATGTCTCGAAAGTGTGTAAACAATCCAGATCAGTTTTGTTACGTGTGTGGTGATGTGACTTTTGCGTCTCAGAGACGGTCTATTACTCCACTAATAACAAAGGTATATCAGCTTGATTTCGGTTGTAAACTAGGTGATCAAGACAAACAGTAGGCACCCCACATCTGCTGTAATACATGTGCTTCAAGTCTGAGGAGCTGGTTAAATGGCAAAAAACGGTCTATGAGCTTTGCTGTCCCAATGGTTTGGAGAGAGCCTACAAATCATATTAATGATTGTTACTTTTGCATGGTACCTTGTGTTGGACAAGCCACAGGTATGTCCAAGAAAAAAAAATCGGTTATTAACTACCCAAACATACAATCTGCGATGAGACCTGTGCCTCACAGTGACGAAAATCCTATTCCAAAACCCCAGAATCCTACACTTGCGAATCAGAAAACGAATCAGATCATGGCGATCGAGTGATTCGTCAGGAAGAAGATATGCCATCAACGTCAAGAGATCCTGATTTTATACCGAGCACGTCATGCCACCAACCGCACAAAATAACACAGTCAGAATTAAATGATCTTGTAAGAGATTTAGAACTTCCAAAATGTAAGGCAGAGTTACTTGGATCAAGACTGCAGCAGTGGAACTTGTTAGAAGACAATGTTTCGGTATGTGTTTTTCGTAAACGCCACAAAGACTTAGAACCATTTTTCAATATGGAGAATAACTTGGTTTTCTGCAGTAACATTAACGGCTTACTGGCGGCTTTAAATATAAACTATAACCCAGAAGAATGGAGATTGTTTATAGACAGTTCAACATTGAGTTTAAAGGCAGTGTTATTGCATATTGGAAATATTTTACCATCCCTTTCTGTAGGGTATGCAGTTCACATGAAAGAATCATATGACAATATGAAGTACCTATTGATATGCATAAAATACGATGAGCACCAATGGCATATTTATGGCGATTTGAAAGTTGTTGCACTTTTACTTGGGCTGCAGCTAGGCTACACAAAGTTTTGCTGTTTTTTGTGTGAATGGGACAGTCGGGCAAAGGCACTTCATTACACCAGACAAAACTGGCCTGTTCGTCAATTCCTAGAGCCAGGTCAAAAAAATGTACAGCATATGCCATTAGTAGATTCGAAAAAATTTTTATTACCACCACTGCATATCAAGTTGGGCCTAATGAAAAACTTTGTCAAGGCATTAGATAGAGAAGGGTCAGCTTTTCAATACCTGCGTCAGAAATTTCCAAGACTAAGTGAGGCAAAGGTTAAAGAAGGTATTTTTGTTGGGCCACAGATTCGAAATATATTGAAAGATACACAGTTTGAAAACACTTTAACAGGTATTGAAAAAACTGCTTGAAATGATTTCCGTCTGGTGGTCACTAATTTCTTGGGAAATAGAAAAGCTGACAACTATAAAATCCTTGTCAAAAATATGCTGTCATCGTGTCAAAAGATGGGCTGTAATATGTCTCTTAAGATACATTTCCTACATTCACACCTGGACTTTTTTCCTGACAATTGCGGAGCCGCAAGTGACGAGCACGGCGAACGTTTTCATCAGGATATTTCAACAATAGAAAAAAGGTACCAGGGAAAGTGGAATCCTTCCATGCTTGCAGACTACTGTTGGACTCTGGGTAGAGATGCTCCAGAAACAATCCATAAAAGAATAGCAAAAAGACAGCGCATATAGTGATTCTTATAAGTACATGAATCTTGTTACTTTTTTTAATATATCCTTAAAAATAAAAAGTTTTTTTTCTAAACCGCAACTAATTTTTTTTATTTCATTGTCATTTTTGGATTCAGCGCCCCAAAATTAACAAAGAAGTGCACTTTTCCCTCAAGATACAATTAAAAAACTAAAATTTGTTGTCCAGTGTAATGTACATGTCTTCAAAACGTTTGAGCTCCTTGAAGATTTTGTACTGCTACCTCCTTGAATATCTAGAAAATTCAACTAATGTCAAGAAAGTACGGTTGTCTTTTTACTTTCCACGCCTACTGGCGAGAAGGTATTGTAATCGCAAAAATTCCGAAAATGGCGGCGAAGAAGGAGATCAAAAACAAAAAAATAAAAAATCTATCAAATTTCGTTTTTTAGGGCTTCAGAGGTTGTTAATAATTTTTACAAAAAAATATTGTGGGAGTTAGAATTGGGGTTGGGGTCGTAAGGAGTAAGAAAGCGTATGTCTCATCTTTTTGATAGAATAGAAAGGTTTTATTTAGCTTTAACCTACTACAAACAGTAAAAAATATTATTTAAAAAATATGTTAAATTTACAAAGAGGTCGTCACATCAAACCAAAATAGTCTATTCGAAGTCTCTTTTTGAGAATTTTAGCA
This sequence comes from Acanthoscelides obtectus, assembly GCA_963669975.1. Taxonomy (NCBI): domain Eukaryota; kingdom Metazoa; phylum Arthropoda; class Insecta; order Coleoptera; family Chrysomelidae; genus Acanthoscelides; species Acanthoscelides obtectus. The sequence continues at coordinate 10,187,544 of CAVLJG010000007.1, read as the reverse complement.
TTGCTAGATGTTTTTACATTAATAGGCTGATGGTTGTACATTGCTAGACCTTCAACAAACATTGACTTTTCTAAACCTTTAAACCTAAATCTTTGTATATGGAAATTTTCATTTGATCTAATGTCGTAACCTTATATTTCACATCTTTTTTTAGAAAAGATAAGGTGGAGCCTGATTATTGATAATTTTATATAAAATAATTAAATTTGCCTCTTGAATAATTTGGTGTATGTTTAAAAAATTTAATGCCTTCAGCATATCCTGTATATGGGTATACCTGCTACAATTTAACGAAATCCGCATACATTTATTTAATAAAATTTTCAACCTTTGTCCTTGCTCATTTGTGCATGTACGAGCCCTTTCCCACTTCAGTTGACCCACTTCAAGATTTGTACCAAAATGACGACACTATTTAACTTCCAAAACAATTTATTTTTTCAAAAACATTTTAGAAACACTCTAGTCGTAAAAATGCGTATTTGAAATCACTTAGACCTATAACTAATAGAATATCTGAACAAATAAACAATGTGCGAATAAATGCACGAAGTTAACAAAGCAACAATTGAGATATTACCATTGGGTAACATCACCTCTATTTTTTATTACGGCTGAAATTCTTTGGGGCATAGTGTTAACCAAGTTTCGGCAAACACATACTATTTAAACCCTACAAAGGTTTCGTTGTATTTGCATCTGAACAGTATTTTTCAAGCTAGAGGCGCCAGGAACTGCGAGACAAGACAATATACAGGCGGCACACAGAACGATGGATGAATATGGCGTTTGGACATAAACAAATTCAAAATCTTGAGATAATATAAAAAAAACATATTTCCAACAGAATGTTTCTCCATATTCCTTGTATGGTCCAGAAAACAAGTGGATTTTTTTTTGGAAAACAAGATACAAAAAAGTTGTATTTCTACGAACTTAATAAATTTAACTAAGAGCAAAATTAGTTCCTCAATATTATAAATACCACTGCCAAATTGCATCAAAATTCGGTAAGGGATATTTAGGGCCGATTTCACCAACATTAACATTATGGACCATTAGGAAAATACCTTATCGAAATGCAATTTGACAGAAGCTGTCAAAGGTCTCAGAATATCAGTGATTTCTATTGAAATATTCTGTAATTTATGGTACATACTCAACATATTTAAATACAAAAAAGCTTCTCGAATTGGTCATCCTTCGTGAATATACCACATAATGGCGTGGGAAGTAAAAGTATGAGACACATGCTTGTAGTATTCATATTCAAACGGAAAAAATATATCCGAAACCTGTTAGGTGTCACTAGCCTCATATATTTTCTGGTCAATATACTTGTTAGATGTTGGATTTGATGATTAAACCACGCCAACGCAATGTCCGAACTTTTACATATTTATTTCTCTGTCTGTTAACCTCTCTCCTTCTCAGCAGAGACTTGTTGTTTTTTCATATAATGCCCCTAATATCCGCGTCAACGTACCGTAGCATCACGTTAAAATCATTTTGAGATTTCTTCATTTACCGGGTGTAAACGATACTTTGTCGATTGATTTTTAAACGGAGGCTAGTATTCGCAATTCCGACATGCTAGGAACCGGGTATGAACTTTTCGCATTACTTTTCGATGATTCGGGCCTTAAACCCCGAGAAATATTGCCACCGCTTTCTTAAAGACCCTGTATGCGCTACAAAAGTTTAATCTCAGCACCTACGGGGTGATCAAATATCCCAACTCCTTCCCAGTAGCTACTGCTATTAACAAGACGTGGAACAACCTGATCAATAATTATTTAATCAAAAGCAGATGTTTGCATCTTACTTGTGTCCTATAAGCGTTAAATTCCACAAAATGACATCCAGATCGTTGGCTGGAAATGAAATCGCCACCGTTCTTCCTTCCATTTTAACCGCAAAAATCGGTCTAACACCCTGAATAGGTGTATGCAAAGAGCTGTGGACCTGATCAATCGTGCAAGAAAGTGAATAATGTGCTTCAAAAATAGTGTTGGGATCAGAACCGATGGATAACTCGCATACACACTGTGGGATGAAAAGGCAAACCCATCAATTACAACAAATACCTTGCGACTGGAAGGAAAGGTTACCCTTTTGCAAAGCGCAAGTTTATATAGGAGAACAGCTTGTCATAGCTGAGTTCAGATTTAGAAGCAGCGCAGAAAGCACAAAAGAAATCTTGATGCTCTTCGGCTGTATAGATCCCTTTTTCTATTTTGTATTTTGGAAACTCCAAGTCATATTACATGCAAACTTACTCGATTTAGTTATATGCTAGTGAAAGTTCGTGGAACAAAAAGAGAAGGTAAGATAAAGTTATTTATAAAGAAAGTTATTCATATTCATAATGGGTGATTTTTTTGTTAGTATCTTTTTGGCAACACTGTTTTTGACAGATCACGCGTGAATCGTGTCTTGTGTCATTGTTAAGCTTGTTCAGTTTGGTCTATAATTTAACCATGAATCGACTTACGAACGAACAACGCTTGCAAATTATTGAATTTTACTATCAAAATTCATGCTCGGTTAAGAGAGTGCATCGAGCACTGCTTCCAATTTATGGGCCTACTGAGGGAGCTATTCGGAAGCTTGTGACTAAATTTCGAACCCAGTTTACATTATTGGACATTAAACCACCAACACGCAGACGTAGAGTGAGGACTGAAGAAAATATTGCGGCTGTATCCGCCAGTGTTAGTGACGACCGTGAAATGTCTGTTACTCCACTACGTGGAAAATTTTGCGACAGGATTTGGGTGTAAAACCTTATAAGATACAGCTGGTGCAAGAATTGACGCCACACGACCTCCCACAACGTTTCCAATTTGGTGAATGGGCGCTGGCAAAGTTGGAGGAAGATCCACATTTTTATCGTGTTCAGCGACGAAGCTCATTTCTGGTTCAATGGGTACGTTAACAAGCAAAATTGCCGCATCTGGAGTGAAGACCAGCCAGAAGCATTGCAAGAGCTACCAATCCATCCCGAAAAAATCACTGTTCGGTGTGGATTATGGGCCGGTGGCATCATGGGGCTCTACTTCTTCAAAGACGACAATGGCCGGAACGTAACTGTGAATGGCGAGCGCTACCGTGCGATGATAACAAACTTTTTTTGCCCAAAATGGAAGAGCTGGACTTGGCTGACATGTGGTTTCAACAAGACGGTGCCACATGCCACACCGCACACGAAACAATGGCCCTATTGAGAGGCGAGTTCGGTGAACAGTTTATCTCAGGTTTGGGGCCCGTCAATTGGCCGCCTAGATCGTGTGATTTAACGCCGTTAGACTCTTGTGGGGCCATGTTAAGGCTAATGTCTACAGGGACAAACCAGCAACGATTGACGCACTGGAAGCCAATATTGAAGAATTTATTCGTGAGATACCAGCCGATATGTTGGAGAGAGTGTGCCAAAATTGGACCTTGCGCATGGGTCATCTAAAGCAGAGCCGCGGCCAACATTTACATGAAATAATCTTTGAACATTAAATTACATCGACCGTTCTATCGACTCAAATAAAGATTTAATCGTTTTTTCAAATTTTTTGTGTTTTTTTTTGAAAATCAAATCCTATACCTCTTAAAAAATCACCCGTTACAAGCCCTCGTAGACTTGTTCAATAAAATAATCGATGGATATGATATTCAGTAACAAATTTGGGCAAGCGTACAGTAAGTGGGCTGTTTTGACATGAAATTCTATTTGATACTGTCAGCAAAATCTAATAGTCACGATCTCTGTACATAATAATAATTATAATTGATGAATAAATGATTATATCGCGCTTGGTACACCGTGCCTCATCATATTATTAATTTCGGTATATGTATCTTGTTTTTTCTTCCCACTAAGATGGACATATGAATAAGAAGGATTGACCTCAATTTGTGTCATAATAGGTAATAATCTTTCTAGTGACATATTAACCTCGTAGCCGATGGACATTGAAGTTTTGTGTCGTCTCGGAGCTCGTGTGGCCCGAGGTCGACCGGATTTGGCACAAGGGGGCAGGTGGATCCTTCATCACACGATCCCCTGGAAAAAAATCTTGCGGGCGCCCATGACGGACAGTGTCATATGAAAACTCAAATGTTGCTGTACTGTATAAAATGTTGAATTATACAGCGTCGTTACTTAAAAAAAAAGATTTCCATTAGCGTCCTTTAGAGGCTTGTATCTACTTAGGTCAGTCTCCTATGTCATTCTTTTATAGAAGCTTGTGACGTTACTTTTCGTACTTCATATACATCTACGAGTTTCTGGAATGTCCTGTAGCGATACCTTCACTTTTCTTTGTGTATGATTGTCTCATCTTCATAATGGAAGAGGTAGCAGCTTCACAAAGTAAGTCTACAATCATTATCTCGTTGTCCGAGCAAGAATTTTTTACACTGCCCACTTTGTCAATTATTTTGTCATCACTCACTAGCCATTACATTGTTGATATAGTTCATCACGAAACTAATATTCAAATGGACTGGAATTATGTATTAAAGCTGATATAAAAGCTGTGGCTAGAACGATATAAGGATAAAAAATTGACTTGAGGCTACGGCGAGTTTTCTAAATGACTATAATGATGGCAGTTTAACTATTGAGCTTTATATTTTGGAAATGCACCGGCGATTGTGATGATTATAGATCATCACATAAACATAGTTAGCGTTTGTATCAAATTTTTTTAGACAAGTTCATCGTCAATTGTATTTGGTACTCCTGCATATTTTTTGTTTACCTTTTACTTTCGACACCAATTTACGAGGAAGTATTGTAATTACGAAAACTGTCAAAATAAAAAAAAATCCCACACTGATTTGAAACAGGAAGATCAAATCATCCTTGAACTCCATATTTGCACGTTTTTCAATTTTTTTGGCATACGGAAAGGTTTCCCAAAGATTGTAGTTCTAAGTTTTTTTTCGTAATCTGCCAATTTTTTACGTGCAAATTTTCATGAAGCTGATGTCTCTTAAATGTGTATTCTGTTTTTAAATAATGTCCCTACTCATGCAAAAATTTATCACGATTTTAGCTTTCAAAGATTTCTAAATGTAGATCAAAGTTCATATTTGTGTGCTCACGGCTGCCATTTTTGAAATTGAAAAAATTATTGAAATGATATACACCTCTTGATTTTTCCTCAACACAACGAGCCCCTTCCCACTTCAGTTGGCCCAACTATTGAAATCTTAGTTTTTTTCTTATCAAACACAAATAATAAAAATGTAACAGGGTGTTATAGGTTTAAAATATTAACAATGAATATTTTGATAATATACAGTAGAAAACACCAACTTTATCACTCCCTAATCAAATTTGCAGCATAAAAACAACACATGTTGCAATTACAGCATATCAACCTATTTTCATTTCAATGCAAAATAAGTCTATAACACATAGGCTGTGAAAAATAAAAGCCATGACAATTGTTTTTATTATTAAACCCTGCCACGACCATCGTGCATGCCTAAACAAAATCGAGACTCGTCACTAAAGACAATACTGTTCCATTCCTGATCCCAGAGTGACCGTTGTCTGCACCACTCAAGGCGATTACGTCGGTGTAAGGGTTAGAAGGCGACGTGGTGAAATGAGGAATCCACAGTTTTTTGTTGAAAGACATGTTCATCACACTGTTGGAGTTATGGTTTGGCATGCTATAGCTTATGGTTCCAGGTCACTTTTAATCCTCATCAGAGGTAACATGAACGCGCAGCGTTATATCCACGAAGTTCTAGAACCCCATCTTTTACCCTATCTTGACACCCTGGCAGATCCAACTTTCCAACAAGATAATGCCCGACCACATGTTGCAAGAGTCACAATAGACTTCTTTCAACATAATGATGTCACATTGTTACCATGGCCACCAAGATCTCTCGACTTATCCCCAATTGAGCACGTGTGGGATATGATGGGTAGGAGATTGCTCAATTTGCAACGTCCTCCTCAGACTCTAGAAGCACTTCGAGAGGAGTTGGTGGTTGCCTGGAATGAGATACCAGAGGAGGACATTGATCACCTGATCAGAAGCATGCCTAGGCGCGTTGGAGAATGCGTAGCACATCAGGGTGCATCCACACATTATTAAAGGTCAAAGGGCTTTAAAGCAGTGCAATCATTTTGAAATTTTTATCATCTACTTATTATGCTTCATTAAGTACTTATACAAAATTTTATTAAAATAAAACCATTTAAACTGGGTGTTCGGATTTATATGTCACTTAGTATAGTTATAATTTGGTAAAAGAATGTAACTGTACTCAGTCGGTAGTTAATGAGTTCCAAGAACTAGGAAAAGAAATAACAAGTAACAAATTTTTGATCTCCGGCGCTAAACAAGATACAAACACCAAACAAATCTCCACAACCCGGAAAAACCCAGCACTGGGTGTGAAATTATTTCACTAAATCGGGCTGTGGACGTTGAACTGCGACACGAGGGCGCAGGAAGAAAACAGCCCCAAGTCACGTCCAGCTCTCGTATTTATATACGACGGATATTATAAAAAATGCCATTCAACGAGATGGAGAAGTGTTTGATAGAAAAATAAAATTCGATCTTTTTAACACGTTCAGTGCGAACAGCGTCAAAAGACGCCCTCCGCTCCTGTGGTGGGAGGCGAACGGCGTCTTTCGACGCTCTCTGCCGGCTTCCAAAAAAAGGAAAAAAGTATTTCAGCTTCTGAGGTGGGTATCCTCATTCCAGTTCGCAGTCAATGTGTTAAGAACTGTTCTAAAATTATTATTCTGAATAAGAAAAATGTGTAATAATTTACTTCATCAAGGTTTAGTTAATTTTCAGTCGACCACAAAAAGAAACTGTAACAGGACTCAATTCACTGATCTGTCTTTTTGATTTTGAAATTGTCTGTTGACCTGTCGAGCCACTGCGGGGTTTTGATTCCACTTTCATATTGAGTTCCTGATGAATAATGTGGAATGATGTGCAATATGGCGCCAGAACCTCAAGCATAGTGTATAATGGTGTTATTATACAGCGTTGCACTGGAATGTTGGGGCAAAGGTAAGCTGATTAAAGCAATAAATCAAAGCACTGCCACTTGGGTGATATAATGAGCATCATACACAGCAATGCTTATAACTTATTATGTGATTCTGAAAGCTTCGATTTTTATTGGTGAAGCAGGGTTCTTGGAATGCTTGTTTATAATATACAGAGTGACGTTATATGGTCTCTTAATCTATCTATTTAATTTATATGGAACGTAGAAAATGTGAAAAGTATACAACTTCTTCGCCTCTTGTATTTTTTTGGTGACTCACTGAGTTTTCGAGGAAAAAAAAGGTTTTATTGCATCTCACTGGACAAGACTGGTCTATTAATTTTTGCTAAAAAAGTCACAAGTGCCTTAGAAAACAAAAAATCAGGTCGCACGTCTTCTAATGATGTTGGCTGAGTAGCATAGATTTTGCTTTTTAAATGACCCCACATAAAGAAATCCAAGGGTGATCAATCTGGCGATCTTGGGGGCCATTCAATGGCACCTCTTCTACCAATCCATAGATCTGGAAACGTCTGATCTAAATATTGTCGACCACGTAATGCGTAATGTGGTGGGGCACCATCCTGTTGGAACATCAACCTATTCGCAATGTACCGCCGATCATTCTGATTTTCAATTATGGCTGTTAATGCTGGATCTATGGCGTCTTCCAGTAATTCCAATACATTCCACCGGTGAAATTTCTAGGTAAGAAAAAAGGACCAACTAAATGATCGCGATTCAGACTCTTAATCAGACACTGACGACGATGATGAAATTGAGAACGTAATCATTGAGGACTGGCAGGTTTTAGGTGACCCTTTTGCCGATCAGCAGCCTAGACAAGTGAGGGATTTTTCTTCAGATTATGATTTTCATCCTGCAATTGAATGGGAAGAATGTAAAGATCCAGTGAATTGTTTTGAATGTTTTGTGAGCCCGAACATTGTAACCAAATTATGGGAATGGACCAACAATAGAGCAGAGATGTATCTCGAGAAAAATAATATCGATACTGTATTTGGTCTTCAGTGGAAGAACCTTGAAAAAGGGGAAATGTATATTTTTATTACACTTCATTTTTTGACCGGACTCACTAAATGTCCTCGCATAACAGATTATTGCAGTAAAAGTATGTTATGTTCTGGACCAAAAGTGTTTGACAAAACAATAATGAGCCGAAACAGGTACCTATCTATCTTGAAGTTTATCAGATTTTCTAACCTGGAAGCGGCTAGCGCCCGAGCTCCCATGAGTAGACTTGGCATTTTTATGGCTATGCTGAAAGATAACTGCATGACCTTAGTGGACCCCGGACCAGTTTTTGCTATTGATGAACACCTAATGCTTTATAAAGATATATAGACTGCATTTTCGCCAATATATAAAAAGTGAAAGAAGCAGGTTTGGAATAAAAATGTTTGCATTATGTCCAAGTGCTCAACATCTAAGAGGTTATTTCTGGAACTTTTGTCTATATATAGGCAAAGATACATTTGACGTAACACATATATCAGGTACTGAAAGTTTGTCAGTTTCGGGAACAATCGTAGTTCACCTAGCTCGAAACCTACTAAACAGTTGCCGTGAAGTTATTTTGGATAACTGGTATATACTTCCAAATTTTTACTTTCCCAAGAACCATATTTAACTGGAACAATAAGAGTAAATCTAGGTGTGCCCAGACAACTGTGCAACATACCATTAGAGCAATACCAATCATGCTTCGTATGGAAAGATATGAAACTACTAGTTAAATATAAAGACAAAAAATATGTATATCTGTTAACAACAAATAATACTGCAGGTTTTTATGAAAAGAGTCGCCATAAGGTGGGAAGAAAAATAGTTACTTTCAAAAAACCTTCCCATATTCAATACTACAATCAAAATATGGGTGCTGTGGATGCAATCGATCAGGATTAGGAGACATATAATTCTTTAAGGAAAAGTTACACTTGGTTCTCAAAAGTGGGTTTTTTCTAATGTCTCAGATTTTCTGAACTATAGAGTTTTATACACACATGCAACCGGAGGCTCTCAAAGTGCTATGTATGACTATATAAAATTGTGCTGTAATGATATTCTAAGTAAATATAGCCCTGGGTATCGGAAGATGTTTGAAACTCAACCGTCAACTTCCACAGGTAAATCCTCCAAAGAAAAACATGTTATGGTGTACTTGCCAAAAGAACAAGGAAAAAATCGCGCTCTACTAAAGGTCTGCGTTGTCTGTCGAAGACGAGGAATAAGAAAACTCACTAAAAACAAAAACCTGTACGAATGATCAAGTTCAACTGTACTAATATAATTTATGAAAGCTTGAAAAGACATGATCTGGTATGTAGGATACATTTTTGAAATTGTAGCTGGAGTTGAATGGGTTAAGTTCTTGTACCAGTTGAATTTTATACGGATGAAAACTATGGGCTTTTAGAATCCGTTGGACAGTACGTCGACTAACACCACACACAGTCTCCAATTTGCGGGTACTTAACGTAGGATCTACATAAACTTGCCCTGAAACCTCCACTTCAATTGCTTCTTTCCTTATGGGATTTTCAATGTTGCGTTTTTTATTGGCGACTGACCCAGTTTCCCGAAATTTAGCTACAAGTTCTAGAACATATTTTCGATGCAGCTTACTGTTCTCATGTCGCTTATTAAATATTTTTGCTGTTCGATTAGCGCACTGATTATTTCCGAAAAATATTTCGATAATCTCACCTCTTTCTGCTGTGGAATATACAATGGTTGATTCATGTAATAAAGCGTTACAAGTTATTTTAGCAACAAAGTTTGGTCAAAGCAATCGCAAAATATGTACTAAATTCCTATTTAAAATAATTCCGAGATATTTCCTTATCTTTCTTCAAGAAATAACTTTTTGGCCACAAAAAAACGCTCCAATAGCTATTTTCAACAACAAAATGACAAACAAACCATGGGCGTAGTGAAGAAAAGCATTTACTTATTAAGTAAATTGTTTTAATCAAATTTCTTCTGAAAGTAGTACAAACTAATCTGATGTACTTATTAAAGTCTACTTTAAGCTTTAAATCAATAAATCTTCAAAACTACTGAACTGAAGCTCATGTATTTTACATCATTATAAAGGGAATTGAAAGACCTTTAAAAGAAGGTACCACTCGACCCCCCTTTAAATTTAAGATTTTAGGGTTGGTGTCACCCCCGCCCAGGGGGCTGCACGTGTTAACGTGATTTTTTGCCAAACTTGTGTCCCCCTCGAAAACAAAATCGACGGGTCAGAGCGTTTTACAAAATAAAAACTGAGCTACCAGTAAATGCGTCTGTTTCGCCTTCGATGCCGCACCCTGTATGTATTTATTACACTTACGACACTATACCCAAAATTAAGGTGTGAATGACCACCTAACCATGAAATCTTAGAATCAATCTTGCTATGAAGAAAAAATTGGCACTGCTCAACTGAAAAGCTGAACTTACCTTTACCCGACGCAAAACCGGCTAAAACCAGGACAGTAGTCATCATAAGCCACATAGCTGGCGGTGGCGCCTCGGTACACATTGTCTTCATTTCGAAAAACTACAGTCAACAACAATTAAAGAGAAACCGCCGCACCAAAACAGATCCGGGACACACGAACAGATGCAGAAAAGTCACCAATTACGCGGTGTCGAAAGTGAAATGAGCAACAACGTGCGGGTACCGTCAAGTGCATACGCGGTGGCTGCCAGTCATATCTTGGTACCGGAACGGTGGTACGCCTGTCTCTGCCTCGACGGCCGTGGAGACTTTAATGATCGCACAAGTCGCGAGCCCCGGGTACCCGCTGTCGATGCACGCACCGGTTGAACCGTGCCGCTCAAACGGGCCACGTTGCCAAACGTACCATTTTACTTTGAACGCTACCGGCGAGGAAGTATTGTAATCGCGAAAATGAGATATGTCCTTTGGACGTTATACAGGGTGTCCCAGAACTCGACGTCAAGCCGAATCCGGGTGATACGCAAAGTCATAACAGCTACCAGAAAAATATTTAAAAATTTTTATGTATGTGTTTTGAAAATTATAGGTCTTTGAAAAAGATATAGAAATTTCACACCCTACGGCAGTCTGTCAACTCCTGTTACTACAAATATTAACTTTTTTTGGATTTTATTTTTACAATGTAATGATGAATAATGCATCTTCAAACTGGTGTCTCAACCTTACCGCCAACATTTCTCGTTCAGGAAAAATTGCCACTTATTTCCCAACCAAGTATTCCAAAGTAAAACTTTGCTCAACTTTAACTGGCTGTACTGGAAAAAAAATTTACTACGAGAGTTTGGCAAGTAACCTTAAAAGTTGGCGCATTTAATAACGATTCCAAAATGGTATAACACTCAGAAGATTACTCGTTAACTTATGCACTATTTTTATTTGAAAAAAAACTGACGAACATTTTTCAAAATTTCCTAATTAAACAGCGATTATGAAAACGCACAAGGACCCTTAAGGATAACTGTTCGCACAACAGTGGGCGTCAAAATGCTGCTGATGATGATTTACCTTTACAGCAAATGCTCAAACTGTTTTCCTTCAGCCGCAATACACGCTCGACATCTTAAAAAAGATCGGGTTATAAACGAGCGAATCCACGGTTATTAACAAACTCAGCTGCTTCCAATAGTCTTTGCCGTAGCTCAGCTACATTTTGAATCGGCTTGAAATACACTTTTTCTTTTACAGCTCCCCAGTAAAAAAATCTAAAGGATTCAAATCAGGTGATCGGGCTGGCCACGGTATTGTACCAGACCGCCTTATCCTTCTGCCTGGAAAGTTTTGATCGAGATAGTCTCTCACTGAGAGTGCATAGTGCGCTGGGCAGCCATCATGCTGAAACCACATGTCCCTGTAAATACTCAGTGGCATGTCCACCAATAAATTTTGTACATGATTTTTCAAAAAATCCAAATAAACTTCAGCAGTCAAAGTCTCTGGGAACTCAAACGGACCGATTATTTTACCATTTAAAATTCCTGTCCAATGGTTTATCTTGAAGCGATATTGAGATTTATCTTCTCTCATAAAATGTGGGTTTGCTACGTGCCACTCGTGTAAGTTATGCAGGTTCATGTACCCATCTTTCTTAAATGTGGTCTCATCTGACCATAATTTTTTTTCAAAGAACTGTTGATCTTTCCTGTGTCTTTCTAACATTGTGCGACAAAAAGCAACTCGGGGCTCATAATCCCGGGGCAGGAGAGGTTGAACACGCTGTATGTGGTATGGATGAAGCACATCACTTACTTGCTATTGCATATTTTGATACCGATCAGTACTCCTTCGTTTACTGCACATCTTTACATGTTCGTGCTTGTTGATTTCGTACTGTTACTAATTTTGGATTCGTGTTGATCGCTTATGATTTGGATTTGGACTGTTTAATTGCTCTTCAAAACAACATTTGCTTTCCTTAGACTATCTTTGATAGTGTGATTGTGCAGTGCCGCTATGTCCGTGTACACCGTACAAGAATATGCTAACATGCACCTCATTTATGGGGAATGCAGATGCAACGCTAGTGCTGCAGAGAGCCTTTAATGTGAGAGGTACCCGAATGCAGCTCGTCATCCAGATCATCGAGTGTTCACAAATGTGCACCGCTTACTGTTCTCAGAGGGCCAACTACCAAACCAATCACACGGTGAGGGAACATCTTTCCTTCCTTACGAAGACGTGGTGCTAGGAGCTGTCGAAGAAGACCCGAGTACTTCAGTGCGTGCAATAGAACTAAAAACAGGTGTGCCCAAAAGTACAGCCCATAGAATCTTGCAAAAAAACGTGCTCCATCCATACCACGTACAGCGTGTTCAAGCTCTCCTGCCCCGGGATTATGAGCCCCGAGTTGCTTTTTGTCGCACAATGTTAGAAAGACACAGGAAAGATCCACAGTTCTTTGAAAAAATTTTATGGTCGGATGAGACCACATTTAAGAAAGAGGGGTACATGAACCTGCATAACTTACACGAGTGGCACGTAGCAAACCCACATTTGATGAGAGAAGATAAATCTCAATATCGCTTCAAGATAAACCATTGGACAGGAATTTTAAATGGTAAAATAATCGGTCCGTTTGAGTTCCCAGAGACTTTGACTGCTGAAGTTTATTTGGATTTTTTGAAAAATCATGTACAAAATTTATTGGTGGACGTGCCACTGAGTATTTACAGGGACATGTGGTTTCAGCATGATAGCTGCCCAGCGCACTATGCACTCTTAGTGAGAGAGTATCTCGATCAAAACTTTCCAGGCAGATGGATAGGGCGGTCTGGTACAATACCGTGGCCAGTCCGGTCACCAGGTTTGAGTCCGTTAGTTTTTTTTTACTGGGGAACTGTAAAAGAAAAAGTGTATTTCAAGCCGATTTAAAATGTAGCTGAGCTACGGCAAAGACTATTGGAAGCAGCTGAGTTTGTTAATAACCGTGGATTCGCTCGTTTAATAACCCGATCTTTTTTAAGAAGATGTCGAGCGTGTATTGCGGCTGAAGGAAAACAGTTTGAGCATTTGCTGTAAAGGTAAATCATCATCAGCAGCATTTTGACGCCCACTGTTGTGCAAACAGTTATCCTTAAGGGTCCTTGTGCGTTTTCATAATCGCTGTTTAATTCGGAAATTTTGAAATATTTTAATCAGTTTTTTTTTTCAAATAAAAATTGTGCATAACTTAACGAGTAATCTTCTAAGTGTTATACCATTTTGGAATCCTTATTAAATGCGCCAACTTCTAAGGTTACTTGCCAAACTCTCGTAGTACATTTTTTCCAGTACAGCCAGTTAAAGTTGAGCAAAGTTTTACTTTGGAATACTTGGTTAGGAAATAAGTGGCAATTTTTCCTGAACGAGAAAAGTTGGCAGTAAGGTTGAGACACCAGTTTGAAGATGCATTATTCATCATTACATTGTAAAAATGAAATCCAAAAAAAGTTAATATTTGTAGTAACAGGAGTTGATAGACTGCCGTAGGGTGTGAAATTTCTATATTTTTTTCAAAGACCTATAATTTTCAAAACATATACATAAAATTTTTTTAAATATTTTTCTGATAGCTGGTATGACTTTGCCTATCACCCGGTTTCGGCTTGACGTCGACTTCTGGGACACCCTGTATATTATCAAAATATTAATTGTTAATATTTTAAACCTGTAACACCCTGCTACATTTTTATTATTTGTGTTTGATAAGAAAAAACGAAGATTTCAATAGTTGGGCCAACTGAAGTGGGAAGGGGCTCGTATTTTCTATCTACGTTCGCTCGCGAGATTAAGCTACTTCTCTCAGAGCCATCATTAGGCCATGCACAAATGCTCGTTTATGGGATCCAAGATCCAAGTGACTATATAGTCTAATCATATTATTTCCCTGAAATAATTGTAAACTCTGGTTTTATTGATGCAAGTTGATCAAGGGGTAATTAAAACATGGACGCATAAAATGGGTACACCATTTTTTATGGGAAAACTTTCTATTTGACAACAAAGAAAGAGAAAATGTGTTTTTTTGGATTCACTCGAAAGTATTCACAGAACTGTTGAGGTATGGGGACCTTGGTGGCCATTCTTGGGGGCCACTGCGGCCAATCCAACGATTTGGAACTTTATTAACTTTCACTACCTACAAAATATCAGTGAAATATCTGAAGCGGTTCTGAAAATATTAATTAATTTGCATGTTTTTCCTAATACTGCAACACCCCGAGTTTTTGTAAGGCAACATTTTTGGACAATAGTTTATAAAGCAAACTAACATTAATTTTTTCACGTAGATTCACACTATTTAATATTCGCATGTCATTAAGGAACACCCTGTATTATGGAGTAAATAAGGATCTACTATCTATGTTATCACTTTGATTAACTACATTTCGTGGTTTTCAGAACTTGTAAGGTGTTCGCATACTTTTGAGGTAGACACCCTACATCTTATATGCTTATTATACACCTATGTATGTGTTCTCAAAGCTAAGGTACGACAACGAAAAAGCTAGTGTTCAGGTCGTGACAGAGTAATAAAATGTGTACCGACTGTAAGATATAAACGTGTATTTACAATAGACATTACACGAATGTTAATAATGCATAAAATTGCTGGGTATAGGTTGCAAAGAGACCACCTAATGCACACGCGATAGTTCCCACTGATCGGCCGCAATATGAAACAGCGGCTGATGGCTTGAGGCTCCAGCCTTGATGCCCCAAGAGCAGACGACACTTAAGATTTGTTAGTAGTTCGTAAGTCGGTGTTGATTAAATCATTTGCCTGTTCTACAAGAGATGGTTCAAAATGAAACAGAAGCTGCGTGTCATCAGCATACGATTGAATGTGTGAGTACTGTACGGATTTCTAGATATCAGCTGTGTATACAGGGTGTCCGCAAAGTTAGGGTTTTCCTTTTCAGAAACAACTACCCTTGAAATAACAAAGGTAATGTGTAGTGAAACGAGGGCGACCAAGTAAAAAAAATAAAGGAAAAAGTACTCACTCTCCAGTTGACGAGAAGGACTAAGTACGTCTCTGCCCGAAATCATACCGCTCCAACAGAAAATGAAATCAGCTGAAGCGCTACCGAGCAGACGCAGAAACCACATTGATTGTCTTACACTTAATGGCACATCTTCTAACAAGGAAGGCAAAATGTTGCGTGAAAAGTCTAGGTATTGCATCCCGTCCAATTGATTTGGGAGAATAAATGGTCCAATGAGCATACCGTTCACCATGCCAGCCCATTCACCGAAAATGTTTGTTGAAAATGTGCCCGACGGACAGCGTACGGATTTTCTACTGACCAAACATGAGTGTTGCGAAAGTTATTCACCCCATTACGCGTGAACGTAGATTCGTCTGTCACCAATATGCACTTCAAAAAGTCCGGATTATTGTCATGTTGATGCAACAACCACTCACAAAACCGCACTCTTGCTGGAAAATCGTCAGGTTGAAGGGCTTGTACACGTTGGACGTGAAACGGATACAGCCTCTCTTCACGCAGCGTTTGCCACACTTTAGTTTTTGATACTTGCACTTCTCTAGCCACGTCTCTAGTGCTTGTTGAGGGATTCTCGTCTACGCGATTACTTCTACAGGCGTGACCGTAACCGTCGGTTGAAGGTTGCATACTAACCTGACACTCTGACCCCGACCCAGTTCTGCCGTCGGGTACCTTGTACCAATCGGTCGCGGCTACAGGACGGTATTCAGATATTTTGATGTTGCAGAGCCCTTCATCTCGGTTCCCTTAAGACATTGGTGTATATGGTACTAAGAAAAATTGCTTATGTTTTCAAGATCTACACGTCATGTAAAGGAAAACCCCAACTTTGCGGACACCCTGTATAATGAATAACAACGGTCCTAAAACAGAACCTCGAGGAACTCCTGATGTTATTGTTGTTATCTCAGATCTTTTGTTATGTAGAATAACGCTTTGCTTACGAAGACTTAATTAATTACAAAATAAATTCAACGCTGTATGGTCAAGGCCATAATGATACAGTTTTGCGCACATAAGTGAATGGCCAATGGTGTCAAAGGCTTTTAAAAGATCCAAGGATATAAGTAGAGTGGCAAGTATCTTAACTAGCGACCGTATAATTTCATCATTAAGATTTAAAAGAACAGTGGTTGTATTATGCCCTCCCTAAAACCGGACTGGTGCTTAGGGAGAATGTTTTGATCTATTGAATACTGGTTTACCTGTATAATAACTATTTTTTCTGAAAGCTTGGATGCAGTGCATAGTAACCTAATAGGTCTCAAATGAGCAAACTCAGTTGGAGCAGGGATCTTAGGTAAAGGGCATAGTACAGAATCTCTCCTAAGTCGAGGAAAATATCCTTTCTCTAAGCAACAGTTAATAACTAATACCTTATTAAATCTATTGACACACATTATAAGATGTTGCTTAGAGAAAGGATATTTTCCTCGACTTTTTTACATAAGCAAATTTGCTGAATTTCAAAAATGAGAGAGATAACAAATAATTATATTCACTGTCGAATTACAAGTCATATACATGCTAACAGTAATCAGACACAACGGGGGCACGGTGGTGATCTCCGTAATTATCCTCAAAGTTTTTGAAAATACACTACATATAAATAACCCTTCGGGCATAGCTACTAGATATACTTCATTGGCAGCATATTCAGTAATGATTTTCTCACACAGCAAATATCACTGATTTTATACAAATGCAGACCAATACACATAGTCATCCAGATGCGATCTTGCTATTCAACCAACTTTCTTCTCAGATATGGAAACTACAGACTACTCGACTTCACAAAACATATGCAACCAACAATGCGTGTAGTTGAGTCCTTCCTCCCCAGATGGACACAACGATCCTAGTGAGCAAACGTTTGCACCCTAAAAACTATCTGGTCTGCAAGATGACATTTTAGGAGCCGTTCAAGTTTACGTGAGCACCATGGGGGGCGGGGGGGTCTTATTTTGCTTATTTTGGATTACATGGGGGGTAGGAGAGTCTAGATGATGATTACGTCATTGTATTTATGAAGCTTAATAAGAGAATCTTTAGCAGAAGCCATAGAAAGTTTTTATTTTTAGGCAACCTGTAAACCTACAGAAAAAACACAAATTATACAGTCAGCTTCAAATATTAAAAAAGAGGAAGAAGATAAAATAAAACCCGGTAATGAATCACAACAGCAATGCGAAATTAATGAAAATACAGATAAACAGAGAGCAAAACCTTCTCAGGGCGCTATGAAAAATAAGATTGCTCTAGTCGAAAAAAATCTGAATGCTTTGTATTCTGCCAAGCCGTGCTGAAGTTGATAAACAGATCATTAAGTTGTGCGAAGAAATAAAAACAGCAAAACAGTCTTTAAACAGGAAGGTTCAAAACGCAGTTGCCCAGAAGAAACACAGGGATGGTATGAAAAGAAAGTTAGAAGATATTTGTTATGAAAATCCAGAAATAAAAAAAGACTATCTCTGAGGGATTCAGTGGGACATCCTAATCTTGAAAGCAATCAACATTCACTATTGAAAACAATCGCGGATATAGCTTTATATTAGTGCAAAGCATAGTTCATCTACTGCTAATACTCATGCTCAGGATTTCGACCATTAGCTAAAACTGACCATGGACTAGTAAAACCAGTGGTAACCATGACGGTTGATGGAGGGCCAGATGAAAATCCACGTTATCAAAAAGTCATAGGGTTTGCTATACAATACTTTAAGCGACATGGTCTCGATGCATTGTTTTTAGCTACCAATGCTCCTGGAAGAAGTGCGTATAACAAAGTAGAGCGCAGAATGGCTCCTTTTACTCGGGAACTGGCTGGTTTAATATTGCCTCATGACCATTTTGGGTCTCATTTGGATGAACGTGGCGTTACAATTGATGAACATTTAGAAAGATCTAATTTCGAATTTGCAGGAAATGTATTAGCTGAAGTATGGAGTTCAATGGAATTGATGGCTATAATATTAATGCAAAATATGTTGGGGCAGGTGAACAAGATCTCCCTGATTTTCCAGACATTAAATGGTATTCAGAACATGTGAACAGAACATTGTAAAATGTAGAAATACAGGATGCTGTCGTCCAAGAAGTGGCCTATTTAGATTACTAGACAATAGGCTTCTTCCACCACCTGTAAAAGTAAAACAAACAGTTGATGACTTGGTTTTGAATGAAGGAGCGCAATTTCTTAATCTTCCAGTCAATTTAGCTCTACGCTTAAGTGCTTCACTCAAAGATTTCCTGCAAATGTCCTACGATTATTTTTGACCGACGATAAAATTGAGTCTATCAAGTCGAATATGCAAAACGTATGGTCTTTATCATGCTTCCGTCAAGTCACTAAATCGTCACATCGAAAATATCCATAAAAAAGTAAACACGCACACTGATAGGAAAGTTAGACCTGTAAGAGTCGCTGCTCGTCGTGCTAATGAATTATTCAAAATTTAGAGCACCATGATGTTGAATGGCTCGATGGGAACTGCGTAGACATTCCAAAACCCGATGAAAGCGAGCAAAATCACAACACTGAGCAGCAATCGAAGCAATCCAATGTCATCGAAAACTTAGAATCAAGGATTCGGGTTTCATGGACTGAAGACTGTTAATTTGAATTTAATATATGTACCAAAAATTTAAAATAATTTTGTTATGTTAGTAAGATATAATATTTTTATCCTTTACTCTATGTCGAATACCGTATCAGTAAAATATAATCTCTATCCTAAATCTATTTTCTTATTTTTCAAATTATAATTATAACGTAATAATTATAAAAAAACAATACTATTTGACAAATGTTTACGTAAGCATGGGGGGAGGGAGTAAGAGCTTTGCTTACTTTTGCTAACAAGAGGGATGGGGGGGGGTTAAAAATTGTAATAAATCTGCTTACGTAATATTTGAACGGCCCCTTATATGTTTTTTTGGCGTTTTATAGGTTTTTTATATATAATAACCGTGCGGATATCTTGCTGCCAAGCTGAAAGTCAGCGACCTATCTGGAGATCGAATTTCGCATAAAAGGGCGGCATACCACAGTTGATCGAAAGTTTTCCTGATATCAACAGAAACGTGCTTCCAATCTGATGACATTGTTTCGTCTATAAAAAAGCTTGATATAACGCCGTCAGCTCTTATAGTATCACACTCCAAGCTGCGGCGTGGCCGCAACTCGCGACACTCTTATATCCAACACGCGTTTTCGCTAAAAAAGAGAAACAACACCGGCCGACTAGATGGACGGACGACGGCCGTACCGCCTGTATGCGGTGTTGCCA
Organism: Acanthoscelides obtectus; assembly: GCA_963669975.1. Taxonomy (NCBI): domain Eukaryota; kingdom Metazoa; phylum Arthropoda; class Insecta; order Coleoptera; family Chrysomelidae; genus Acanthoscelides; species Acanthoscelides obtectus. Next base: position 10,167,706 of record CAVLJG010000007.1, on the reverse strand, counting down.
GGCGTCCTATTGATTACAGGAAACCTAGGATGAAAAACCGTAAGTAGAACTACAGCTCAATCAAAGAGTAGTTATCTGATATTTTGTGGAATGCCGTTATAATTTCCCAGTCGGCCCCGTTGACCATGAGAGTCAACTGCATTATAACAGGGAAACTGATCGTGATTTTTTCATTACATCATCGAGTACTGATATGATAAAAACTAAACAGCAAACTTGCCGAATTTGCTGTTTATCATCAAAATTCGTAAGATTTTACTAGCTTTGAGGAAAATTTTTTATCATACATAAATAAAGTAACCCGACCCACCAGTAAAACCTGCATTGATCACTGCTTTATAAAGGATATTTCCAATATTTTTTCTTACATGCCTATTATCTATGAAACCGATATTACAGATCATTATTCCACTGTATAATTGATATCTTCACAAAATAAAACCAGAACTGCCCAAGGGCAAAAAATGAAAGAAACCTTGAATACAAATATTTCACTGACAACTCAAAATTAATATTTAACGCACAAACGGAATCGTGGGACGAAATTTTTTTAACAAATTCTTTAGACGAAGCTACAAATTTATTAATACACAAAATTCAAAAAGTAATTGAAGTTAGTACTAATAAGGTTAAAATAAGTCACAAGGAAAAAAGAAGAAATGATTGGATGACCAAAGGACTAATAAAATCTGCAAACGAAAAAGAAAGACTATAAAATCACGAAATATTTACCCACGAAAGAAAATATAGATCATTATAATCAGTATAAAAACAAATTTATAGAACTTTTGAGAAAAGCAAAAAAGAATTACTATATAAAACAATTGAATAATAATTCACATGACTCTAGACACCTATGGTCCACTGTCAATGATATATTCAATAAGTCATCCTATTCAAAAAACAATATTAATGAAATAAAAACAAAAACAGGACAGAAAACAGACAATATTCAGCAAATATGTGATGAGTTCATAGAATTTTTCACGAATATAGGAGGAAACTTAGCAAATAATATCAAACAAAATGCTGATATTCATCTGCATGAAACAAGACTGAATAATTCATTTGTATTAACTGAAGTAGACTATCAGGATGTTTTCAATGCCATTATGACTCTAAAAAATAAAAAAAGCCCTGGAGTTGATGAAATTAGAGCTGAACATCTAAAGATACTGGCCAAACAAATAACAGAACCACTTGCTTATATCATTAACAAATCCTTCCAATCTGGAGTATTTCCATCAGCTTTCAAGACAGCAATCATCATACCTATCTATAAATCTAATGATAATACGGACGTCACTAACTATCGACCTATTTCACTTATATCGAGTTTAGCTAAAGTTTTTGAGAAATTACTCCTTAATAAAATGATTAATTTTCTTAATAAATTCAAAATTCTAAATTCAAATCAATATGGTTTTATAGCGGGCAAATCTACAACAGATGGGGTATTAAGTATAGTAGATGAAATAACCCAAAATATAGATGGAAAAGTACCATCGATATGCGTATTTGTGGACTTACAAAAAGCGTTTGACACAGTTAACCACAATATACTTTTGGAAATCTTAGAAAGAATAGGTTTTCGTGGAAAGATGTATACTTTAATGGAAAATTATTTATCAAATAGACCGCAATCAGTAAAATTATTAAGCTCGTATAGTAAAGAAATGTTTGTTAAATGTGGTGTTCTACAGGGTACAATTTTGGGTCCTCTGTTATTCAATATTTATTTAAACGATATATTCAAAATTAACAGTACTGGTAAAATAGTCAGTTTTGCAGACGATACTGCTATACTCTATAAAGGTAAGGATTGGAACGTCTTAAAAGATATTATCCAAAATGACTTTTGCAAAATTATTCAGTGGTTTAATAACCGAAAATTAACAATTAACTTTACTAAAACTCATCTTTTACCATTTTCATCACTATCTAATCATCTACCAAAATATAACCACCTTCGGTTTAAGGTAAATGATAAAAATATAAAAATCAATAGAGTTAATGATACAAAATATTTAGGAATTTATCTAGATCCCCACTTGAGATGGGATGTACATATTTCTCACATACTAAAGAAAATTAGATTCATAGCATATAAAATAAAATTTCTCACCGGTATATTAACCCTTAACCGGAAAGGTGCCGTCTGTGAGACTGCGGCGTTTCTATACCTGAGCGTATCTTTTTTTATTGCACCTCTAACAGACGTAAAAACCCATCTAATCCATAAGCTATTAGTGACCATCGCCCACCCCCATTCACACGAGTCTAGCCAAAACGTGCCTTAAAATATGGACCAATTTTAGTTTGTTGCAGTCTGTCAGACGGCACGTTTCCGTTCCCGTTTGCTATTTGTGTTGCATAGGTGCGTTTGCGAGTATGGCGGGACCTTCTAAACGTGTACGATACGATGATCCGGAGTTCGAAGAAACCGTTCTAAAATGGTATGAGGATGAAGGAAGTGACTTTAGTGATATAGACAGTGCCTCAGAAGACGAATACATGGAATCAGATCATACAAGTGATAGTGAGTTATCAGAAGACGGAGCCGAAGGAAATGAAGAGGATTTACCAGCTCAGAATTATTTCTATGGAAAAAATCGTCATAGGTGGAATATTTCGGAAGTTGTACCATCATCACGTACAAGGAAGCACAATATAGTCATTAAAGTACCAACTCTAAGAGGAAAAGCTCATGAATATATATATATATATATATATATATATATATATATATGAAAGAGATACAAAAATCAAACCAGCAACCTAAACGACACTGATTTAGTCGAAATAAAGGCACTATTGGGTCTCTTAGTATATACATCGGTGTTCAACAGCAACCATGAGTTATAAGATCGATGCTTCGAGATCGCTTTTTAAAAAGTTTATTTTTCGAAAATACAAAACTCAAAACTGTACTTTTACAAAATTATTACAATGTTATTATGATGTTAACAGTACAAAGGCTTAAATCTGACTGACTGTAAAATGTGTTGAGAACAATAAAGTAAACTCTAGGTCTTCTAGGAAATTAGTAGCATCGTCGGCAGTATTCCTATCATATCAGCAGGAACGGCTGATATAACTCCTCCCCCCTGAGATTCAACTTCGGGGAAGAATTCTTCAAGGAAGTTGAATAGGATGAAGTTCGACTTCTGGTTGTTGAATACTTCTATTTCTCCTCTTCAAAATGGTTTTCCAGAATGCGTAGACACCCAAGAGTAATATACATCCATATATTATCAGTGTCCAGGCACTGGGTATAAAAAATTCTGTAGGTTTTTTGAAGTTGGGTTTGTTGTTGATAATGCTTGACTTGATTTTACTTAACTCGTCTAGCTTAATTTTTTCTAGATGCAGACTGAAATTTGTTTCTGTGATGTCGCCTTTAGTGTCCAGGTTTAAATCCGGGAATATTATAGGTTGGCCCGCGACAATCGTTTCGGGTTCATTTTTGATGATTTGGTGATTAATTTCGGCTTGACAGTTGACAGGAATATAAAGTAGGTAAGTTCCCGTCAATCTTTTCATTTGAATTTCTTCGTGGCATTCCATTTTGATAACTTCTGGTAGTGGCAGGATCAATACCCATTGATTAGTCCGTTGGATTCGTTCGATACTTGGCTGATTGATTATCAGTGGAGTTCGGGCACATGCAGGGGCGTTTCTTCCATTGAATAGTTCAAGTTCACAGGGTAATGGACCATTAATGTCTCGCAAGATGGTCTTCTCGCAGAGAAACTTTTTAGGAGTAATTTCAGTACAAATGTCGCCGAAAAGTGCAAAGTGCAATTCATTTTTTACCAAATAAGGCTCCTTTGGAATGATAGTCTTAAATTGACCTTCAAAATATATCGGGATTGGAAAGAGACGATATAAGTTAAATGACTCATGGTACGAGATTGGGAATGATAAAACGAATGTAATTTTGTTGCCCACAGAATAACTGGAGATTTTGATTATTTTTTCAAAAGTTGGTATGTTATCTAGTAAAACTGGAATCGCAAATTTTTCCTGGCCTAATCTTGAGCTCAATAGTTTCAGTTCACCAAAAATTTCTTCGGTTGTAATAATGCTAGAGTGAATTGTTCCAAGACGTGCAAAAATTATTGAATTTTCAACGTCTTGTAATATTGACAGAGTTACTTCGTAGCTGTTCATAATTTGAGATACTGTGTCTACTATGAATTTATGCTGATCTGAATCGATTGTAGTACGATGAACAATTGCATATATGGTATTAATTTTATTATTCAGCAATTGTTCATTATGACAGATTTGCTGAACAGTTTTATTGAACTTATCAATAAGAGATACTGACAGTGCATTATTCTGTGTGACACTGTCAGTCAATTCTCTTTGATTATTTTGAAGCTCTCGAATTAGATTTTCGAAACGTTCGCCATCATTGGCGTCAAGGTTTCCAGTTATTGATTTGAATATCGACCCAATGCCATTTAATATGCCTCTTTTTCCTCGCTTTGTATGGGGAAATATATTATGTAACTTTTGTTCTACCTGTCGCTGAACAAATTTTAATGTTCTGAAATAATTGGACAAATATGTAGTGACATTTAAATTTGAAGAAATGGTTTCTGCTATACGTGAGGAGGAAATTGATAATTTTTCAATTTCAGAAATGATGGGATTCATATCATAATAATGAATGAGTGAAAAGTCATAGTCTTTTACTTTTGCTTCACCAATTTCCACGGGAAGTAGTCCTGGATTGTTGTCGAGGTTACGTATAGTTATGCTATCCTGAAGTCCAACCGTTACTTGCAGGAATCTGCAAATGAATAATACCTACATGTATGTATGTCGTACTTGAAGAGAAACATTTAGTTGCTAAATGAATATGGTTTGCGAAGGGGACGCTTCAAATTATCGATATGTACTTTATTGTGTTTATCAGTAGTAGCGGTCTTTTTACCAGGATCGACTGATGTTAGTGTACATGATTTTTGGAATTTATTTGCATTTTTCTGACGTATATTTTTCTTAACGAATGCTTTCTGACCTGGTTGAAATATTTTTGCACTATCTCGAGCTATGTTTGCCTTTTCTATTACTTTTTCTTTATTTTGAACAAGCGCCTCGTTGCTTTTGGTATATAATAGCTTACTGCGTGCTTTGTGTTGTTCTACATAATCATTCAACAAAATTTGGTCTAAGCTGATGTCAAATGTATCTTTTTCACTGAGATGACCATTTATGACATCGATGGGTTTTAATTTAGTCACAGAATGAACAGAGTTGTTGTATGCTAAGATTGCGTATATCATTTTCATTTGGACAGATGTTTTTTGAAAGCCTTGAGTGTTTAAAATTCGGAGTTGCTCAGATATTGTCGAATGAAATCTTTCGACTACGCCATTTGACTGGGGATGGTTCGGGGAACAGAAATGTATTTCGATTCCATGTAAACCTAATAACTCGGATATGACTGAGTTTTTAAACTCGGTGCCATTGTCAGTAATAACTTGTGTCGGGATTCCATGATGGGAAAAGTATCGGATAAGGTTGTCAGCTACTTCGGTACCTGTCATTGAATTGAGATGGTAAGCTTGAGCGTACTTTGAAAAACTATCGATAATGGTCAAAAATTTAGATTTTTCAAATGTGTATGTGTCCATGTGAATTATTTCAAATGGCTTCACAGCAGTGGGAGTGATATTCATTTGCGCTTTAACAGGGTGTCTCTCGTATTTGGCTTGTTGACAGATTTCGCAGTCATTTATGTATGACTGAACGGAACTTTTCAAATTTGGCCAATAGTACTTTTGTTTTAAGCGAGAATAGGTTTCATCGATCCCGCGATGATTTGATTTCCCTTCATGATAATTTTGTATTAAACTTTTAATTTCATCATTACTAGTGATGTCTAGAAGTTTTTCAAGACACCTTTTAAACTTGATAGAGGGCCATTTAAAATACTTTTGTAAAGCGCCTGAGAAGGGTTCGTATATGTCAGGATCTTCGAAATATATATAGTATGGGACATCGGGTACAATATATTCCTTGACAAGATTTACAACATCTGATTCAAGGTTGTTCTTTGAAATTTGCACTAATAGCCGCTGTTTTCTCTCGAATAAAATTATGATTTTCGGCTTGGCGGGAGAGTGCAGGACCGTTTTAATTACGATCTGGTTTTGGCCAAAGTTCAATGGTTGGTCTGATATAGGAATTGTAACAACCGGGTGTTGATTATTAGAGTGCCGGGTTTCATCATCCTTGTCAAGTTCGTCTTCATTAGTATTGGTTTTGTCAATAACAAAAGGAAGTTCGTGGTAGTCAGTTTGTTCTGTTTCATTGTCCAAGTTGACAATCATTGAGATATCGTCTAGTTCAGGGTTAAAATTGGGGTAGCTAATATCTTGAATTATCAGTGGTGAATTTGGATTAGCTTGTGTCGTGGGAGGTGTGTTTAAATTTTGATCTACAAAGGTAATTCTTTGATTCTGATAGTTGGAGGCTTCTCCAAGGAAGTCATCGAGTTGTTCCCAAAAATCGTTAGTTTCCTTAGTATGAATTTCGATTCTAGAAAGAGCGTCAGCATTTGTATTGAGTTTGCCTTTTTTATAGATGATTTTGAAATTATATTCGTCAAGTTTCATTTTCCATCTCATTAATTTTGAGGAGACGCCTTCCTTTAATGAATAAAGGTACTGGAGGGGTTTATGATCTGTTATAATATTGAAGGTCTGCCCATAGAGGTAAGGTCTGAAATATTTGGTAGCCCACACTATAGCTAACAACTCTTTTCGGTAGTGCTGTAATTTCTTTCCGAATCATTTAAGGTTCGTGACGCATAAGCTACAGGCAAATCACTACCGATTGGACCCTGACTAAGAACTGCCCCTAAAGCTACATTGCTTGCGTCAGTTGTCAAATTGAACGGTCTTGTGAAGTCTGGGTACTGAAGTATTGGGTCGTTGGTAAGTAATGTCTTACAGTTTTCGAAACATGATACAAATTCGTCGTCGTGAACAATTTTTGCGCCTTTTTTGAGGCACTTAGTGAGAGGTTTCGTGAGTTGAGCGAAATTTGGAATAAATCGCCGATAATAGCCTAAGAGTCCTAAAAAGCTTTTTATTTGAATATTAGTTTTTGGTATAGGGAAATTTTGTATTGCTGAGATTTTGTCGGGGTTAGGTTTCACGCCTTCAGGAGTTACTATATGTCCGAGGTATGCAACCTCTTTTCTTAGAAACTCGGATTTATCTAACTGAATTTTAAAGTTAGATTCGCGTAGTCGGGTAAAGACAGATCGTAGCCTTTCTAAGTGCTCTTGAAGAGACGTCGAAAATACGATAATGTCATCGAGGTAAACGAGACATTTTTCGTTTTGAATTCCTCGGAGGATGTTATCCATCACTCGTTGGAACGTGGCTGGTGAATTTTTAAGACCAAACGGCATTCTCAAAAATTCCCAATGACCATTTTCGGTGTTAAATGCTGTTTTTTCAATGTCTTTCTCATCCATTTCTATTTGGTGAAAACCACTAGCAAGATCCAACGTACTGAAATAGTGGCATCTTCCTAGTTTGTCCAGCAGGTCGTTTATATTGGGAAGTGGATATTTGTCATCAATAGTCTTATCGTTAAGATTACGATAGTCTATTACGACGCGCCATTTCTGTTTGCCAGAGGCATCCATCTTCTTAGCCACAACCCAAATGGGCGAGCAATATGGCGAATTACTTTGCCTAATAATGTTCGATTTCAACATTTTTTGGATTTGGTCATTTACTTCTTGTCGGTGAACAAAGGGGTACCGGTAGGTCTTGGAATAAATTGGGATCTCATCAGTAGTTCGAATCTGATGTTTTATCTTGTTTGTGAAAGTTAGTGGTTCGCCTTCACGATAAAATATATCCGAAAATTCTTTGCAAAGTTTGAGGATTGCGGACTGTTCTTCTGAATTTAGGTGGTCTACTCTAATTTTGGAATAGTCTAGTTTATTTTCTGGAGAATCGTTGATATTATTAAGATCAAATTCTTGACATATCGTCGGATGTATAGACTGGTAAAATGGTTCAACAGAAAGGGGTTCAGAAAAGTCGAGTGTAACGGTATCTGTCGTATTGTTCAGTAAGGTCGTCAAAGCATAACTATCTTTCGCAATAGTCAAGCATTCCGGTATTTCACAATTATGGATTTTTTGGTGGGGTATAATAATTTCGCCATCGCTTATGGATGTTTTAACTTTTATGACAAGCTCAGTGCGAGGTTCGATGGTAACAAAATTCAAATTATTCTTAGGTTTTTGATAAAGCAACTTGATTTTTGCATACGGTGTCACAAGAAACCCTTCTTGAAATAAGAGTCTTGCCTGTAATTCTTCTAAGTTATCCATACCGATCAAACCATTGAAAAAATCATGAAACTTGAACAAGTAAAATTTTAATTCCTTTAGATGAGGCAAATTGAAAATTTTGGATGCTGGTATTAAAGTACTGAATTTATGGGCGGATTTCTGAAATACAGTCGAAACAATGAATGGTTCATTTTGATTTGTTGTGGAAAATATTTGAATGCGATGTCTGGATCTATAAATGACCTAGTAGACCCGCAGTCAATCAAAGTTTTATGTCATATTCGGGAAAAAACTATATAGCTCAATCCTTTTGTGTTGCTAGCATTGAACGATATAATTTCACTGTTTATGTCGGTTGAATAACCTGGCTGGCTGGGGGAAAATTTCCATTTCCTGACGTCGAGGTTGGGTTGGGCATGTCAAGTTCATTATTTTGATCGGTATTGTAATGATCGTATTGACAAATATTTTGGTTGGGGTCATCATAGAATTCATCGTAATTATTTTCGACGTTAGTAGCAAAATTGCCTGTATCATAAGTTTCATATGTTGCGTTATCATTTAACTCGGTGTTATACAGTTCCTCAAAGATAAAATTTTGCTGAGGTCGAGGTGTGTTCGCCGGACGTATTGTGTTTCTTGTGCTGACACTCATCGGTGTCGGCCTTGGAAGATTTCTTGGATTTGAAGAATTGGGCTTAAAAACGCTTGTATTCGGATTCTTTGTTTGTTGGTTGCCAAAGACTTCAGCGTTAGTCGGGAAACGCTGATTTAAGTTTGGCCTAGGTTGAATTTGGATGGGTTGAGATGGGAATTGCGCACGGAAAAAGCTATTAGACGTACGAGAATTAAAATTTTGATAAGGCATATTAACTGGGCGTGCAGGTCTGAACTGCGATTTTGAAAATTTGTAAAATTCTGTGAATCTGTCTTAACTCTATATGAAACGTTTTGGAAATAATGCACATTTTGTTCTTCAATCACTAATTGAAGAGCTTCGCTCAAGGATGTTGGTTTCATGCACCTGACAGTGGTGCCCAATGGTTCTTTCAAGCCTGAAAGGAAAGTCTTTAACGCAAGTTTTTGATACAAATCGCGTTTTATTGCTTTACCACTTTCGGTAGCTTCGTGGATATTAACGTAGCTACACAGATTGTTTAAAATATGCAAACATCTTTCGTGAAATTTTTGAGGGCTCTCATTTTGATATTGCTTTAGTAAGCAAAGGTCTCTATGTAAGCACACTTCATCACGTTGGTCAGAAAAACTAGTAACTAATAAAGTTTCGAGTTCACCCCAGGTGTTCACTGAATGAATGTTTATTAAAGATTTGGCATGTCCTCTCAGCTTTGAAAGAATGGAGTTCAATAAAATTGTATTTTGAAAATTGTTTGGATTGGAATGATCATAAAAATTGTCAATCAAGGATTTGCTTACACGCAAAAATCGATTGAGATCGTTACTGTTGCCGTCAAATTCGGGCACACAACTTAAGTATTCGGGCCTAAAAGTAGCCATAGTTGTAGTAATACTTGTAGTATTGAATGTACAGGGACTTGTGAAAGTATGGGCTCACGTAGTATATTAAAGTACCGTCGAGTATTTGGAGAGTCAGTATTAAGGTCCAAATTCTCAAGGGCTTGCGATATATCAATACTCATTGAAATTTGAAGCGATAAATGGAAAAAAATAAACTGCACTTACAACACTAAGAAAGCGATCTTTAGCATCTCTTACTCCTATAAAGATCCTAGCTGGTTCTGCAATGTTGTCTTCCCCAGGCTGGAATCCTTGCGAACTTGGGCAATGTGGTCCCAAATTCCGATGCCCTTCGTATGTAGCTGTTCACGCCGGTTCCTCGATGGATTGGGTATCCAAAAATATGAATCCACTCCAGTGCTCACTGCCACTACACGAATGCCACCAAGTCCAAAAAGGCCGGATAGAGTCCCGAAAAGTCCCGTCGCGACGGTTTGCGAAAGTCTTTCCCGGGTCGCGTATTTCTGATCCTACTGGATTGACTGCGCCAGTTATAAGATCGATGCTTCGAGATCGCTTTTAAAAAGTTTATTTTTCGAAAATACAAAACTCAAACTGTACTTTTACAAAATTATTACAATGTTATTATGATGTTAACAGTACAAAGGCTTAAATCTGACTGACTGTAAAATGTGTTGAGAACAATAAAGTAAACTCTAGGTCTTCTAGGAAATTAGTAGCATCGTCGGCAGTATTCCCATATTACATTAAA
>CAVLJG010000007.1:10096491-10156620 GCA_963669975.1 Acanthoscelides obtectus | reverse complement strand
ATTGTATTAGTATCTTCATACAGTTTTTGTTTTGCTATCCAGGTAAAAGAGTCTAATTCAGAAATGCCTCAAGCCGTTACCATGAAATAGTTTTATCGTTCTGGATTCCTCAACTCGAATCTTCTTATACACTCGGAAGTATAGGCAGCTTCCTGTTAATATTTATCTTTCACTGATTATTTTTAATTGCAAGTAGAGAATTATTACGCGATTAAATTTCTAATATAAGTATAAACAATTTAATATATGACACCAGTTGGTTACTGCACCAGTACAACGACACATATTTGCATATCGGCAATAAACTACATTAAGTGAAACTTTTTCTCATATAACGGTACTGTATACTTTTCACTGAAGTTAACTGGCACTCCAAATTACGCGTGCCATGAAAATTGCCTTCAGTTCTTCCCACGTACGTCATCTCATCTACGGATAGTTTTCAGTTTTCACGGCAAATCAGCCGAGGATTTCTCTACACCGCAATCACTGCAGCCGATCTCAATTCAGGGTTTGGATTTGGAATAGCATGGAAGCATTCTCTCATGCTTCTGCTATTGATTCCGCGCTGAATTATCGTTTGTTCTCCGGCGATTTAGCGGTAGGAAAGTAGATCTTGTAAATTGAGTGATTACGGTGCATTGTAACCCAGTTTATTGGGTTTCTGAGCTTAGGACAATAATTCACGTTGACGTCCAGGTACTATGCGATTGGGAAATCTTCTTTGATATTCTCCTACGGCTGTCAATGAACTGCCATTACAAAGCCCGTACACAAAATGCATGTCAGTCAGTTCTCTGTCTGTAAATCTTGGCATTTTAAATCGATTTAATAAAAATTTTGATTTTAATCTACAGTATATTCAGATAAGAGATAGACCGGACATAAACAAGACCACGTGATCATCGAACGCTGTAACATTCGGCAGGGACGTATTAAGAGTCACGCAGTACATATTTTAGATAGTAGATGCTGCTTTGCGTAACTTTGTAGTAAATTAGCACAATTCGATGTGTATACGATTGGTGATGGATATAGGATCATGTGGGGGTGGGGTAAGAAATATATAATGATGTAAATATACATAAGGGTTTCAAAATTTTCGCTTCGATTTCCAGCTTCGGATGCCGCCTGATGTTTGGTGAAATACAATCTCAAAATGGCGTTTAAATTAGCCTAAATTAAAAATAATCGTATATCTCTTAAAATTGCTTTTAGAATATTGATTAGTATATTTTTTGATTTCTAGGTAAATATGTAACCAAATTAAAACATTCAAAACGTAAAAAAATGTGCATGGTTGAACATTGTCAGAAAGTAGATTCTTGAATAGGTTTTGCCAAAATGGGTTCAAAAATGTCAATAATTAATTAAAAAATACAGTAGCTTTATAATTACTTATAACTTACCGAATTTGATGAACGACATCTTTTATTGGAAATATGAGCTTGATGAGCTTTCATCATCGCTACTGCCTGAAGCACCAACGTCAATAATGAATGGCTCGACTTGTTCCTCTAAAATATTGTCCAGTTCCCACATTCTCTTTTCAACTTTGTCTTTCACGTGCTTAATACAGTTTTCCCATTTTTGCGCTGTTATTAATTCTAGTGCTTATTTGAAAAGTCCTTTGAGGTCACAAAATTTAAAAGTTGTATTGTGCTTAGCTATATAATTTTTAACCTCTGCCCATATGAGCTCATTCTTCGAGAATGATAAGGCGCATTATCCAACACAATTACTGCGTTTTCCTCTAAGTTCGGTAAAATTTTTGAAAACCACTGTTCAAACGATTCGCCATTCATTTCCTCGTGGTAATCTCCAGTTTTCTTAGACTCAAAGCACCACAGACCGTCAACAACAAATCCATCCTCACTGCCAATATGGCAGATAATGAGCCTTTTCCCTTTACCTGGAAATCGAAGTACTAACTGGTGTAGATTTATATATATTTTATAAGCGAACCTTTTTCAAATGTTTTCATCACATTCAGCGAAAAAACATTGAGACATGAGTATCAGATTGCTATAATTGGGATTATTTAGTCATATTGAAAGAAAGAATATTGAACGTCGTTTAAAGTTATAAACCTTTAAAAAATGAATGATCAGGAACCTGAAATACGCGTAAATATTAATATTAACAAATTATAACTTTATAAAGCTTAAAGTATGAATTAAAATGATTAGTAAATATTAGGAACGGTACACAATATAAAACTTAGTAACTTTTTTTAAGTTTATAATATTCGACATATTTTAAGATTATATTAAAAAATTATTGAAATATCGAAAACTCATAAAAACATGGCTTAAAAAAGTTCTAACAAATGAAAATGACAATAAAACATCCACGCATTTTATCGAAAGTTATAAAAGTTTTGTTACTTGTAATATGTTTTATCTGCCCCCTGGAATTAATGTTTAGAACCTTGTTCCCAAGGTTTGAAAAACATCCGATTGTTGTCTATTACTCGTATTTACCCGTTGGATTTTTTAATCCGGTGGACAGTCCATCTAGAGAAAGGCCCTCCTGGATGAAGTTACAGAATCATCAACCCATACTTTACTTGTAGTGTGTCCTGCGTTTACCCACGTTTCATCAAGGTAATAAATCTTCCTGTTTTGATTTCTATATTTTCCAATTTTTGTTAAATAATCCCTCCTCCATAGCACAATTTCTTCTCTATCCAGTAGTAAACTATTACGACTCCGTTTTTTCCATTTGAAATTTAGATGCTTCAGTAACGCATGGAAAGTTGATCGTTTGAAATTTGGCAACGTTGTATCTCCATTTACCTACTGCAGTACTTTATCTATAGTAGGTATTTCATTCCTAAAGAAGAATTCATGCACTTTCCTCCTAATCGCATGCTTATCAGCTTCATCCAATGATTTAAAAATACTTTTGCGATGTTTACTGGTCATTGGCTCAGAAAAGGTGTGATTTTTTTGTATTGTCTTAACACATTAAACACTGATGCGCAACACACCCCAACTTTGTGAGAAATCTTCACAACAATTTCTTTGATGGTTGATGCCTCGTTCTCCTCGCGCTCGATCTTATATATATTCAAAATGACCTCTTTCATTTCTGCACTCAGGTGTCTTTTTTTAGAGCGTTTCCTAGGTGGACTACAGGAGTTTACAACTTCATCGGCAGTATCTGTACTACTGGGCATTTTGCGCAAGCAGTTGATAACAATAACAATCAATAACAAGGTATAACAATAACAACGACAAACTCAAAAACTTAATAAGATAACAAACGAAAACGTCCAAAGAAATATCAAATTGCAATGATGCACTCGACATACGTAACACGTCTGAACCTGAATGTGACTCTGCCTTGATACGACTGCTCTGCCGCTCGGCATAGGCATTTAAGTGCGAATTGACCAATGAGGGCTCCTGTTTTACGTCGAGACGGCGGCGTTAGCGTGAAAATCACCCGAACCTTTTGTTTACATCCGGTCTATCTCTTATCTGAATATACTGTAGTAATTTTACACTGCTAACAATGTCAGCCTAACGTCAAAATAAGTCATAACAAATCAAAACAACTTTTGTTTGCAGTCATGGCTAACTATGTATAATCAACAATTCATTCAAATTCGCAGTACATTTCCTATCATGTGACAAATTTTTCAGTTTGATTTTATTCAAAAATGGCACAATTTATCGATATTCAACAATAGTACCTTTTTGTGTAGAAAACCCTAAATTTTCAAATTCTAAAATTGAATTTCAAAAATAGAATCACATAAAAATTTTGGGGCTAAAATAACCTGAGTCCGTCCCTGTTACATACGCTTCCAAACAAAACTGTCTAAAAATTGTCCATATTTTTAGATCCAGCATAAAAAATTAGGCTAGGATACCAAATTTTATGTCTTTATCTCAACACGTTTCGGAAATATTAAGGAAAAACCATCTTCAGGGGAGCCCCTTTAAAAGACCGTAGCGCCCTTAGGGGACGTTTGTCGACCTATGTTTGTATAAACTTTTCTTTCTATTTTAAGCTCTAGAAACCGGTGGTAGAATATTGCACACTTTTTTCGTGACACCCTGTATTCCGTCTCAGTGGGTTGAGGTATAACGTTTTTTGGAAATATCATGTACCGCTTCGTTAGTTTCGATAGTCTATACAACATCGTACGTTTCGGAAGTATTGCAGAACAATTTGCTTTGATCCATAAGGTCGCCTAATATTTGGTAAACTTATTGCATCGATCGATTTGTCAATATGAAACTTTCTAGCTTTCGTTGCTTGTTTTTTCTAACTTCTAAACCAACGGGTATGCTCGAGTACTGACCAACTGGGTCATTTCAGTGAAAAAACACTGACACATTTTTTGAAAAACAGAACCGAATTAGGAAATAATTATGAATTCTATTCCTATGTCGTAAGTAAGCGAGTACAGGACACTACAATGTTTATGTTTAAAATGTTTATTACAATTTCTAGGGTCCCTAGGTCTCAAGGGTGGGGGGTAGGGTGTCTCAGCTCCGAGCTTGATGCTCCTGGTGGTCGAATAATAATAATTAACGTCTTTTATTTGTAATATTCTTACAGGAGGCGAGATTTGGATAATATATCTATTCTACCATCTAACCCCCTTAACAAAGATGTAAAAGAAATTTGTTGAAAATTAATACCTGTATACAATAACGACAGAATAAAATATGGTCTAAGTAAAGGCATAACGAAAATATGAGGCCACTTATGGGTTACAACAGATTTCGCTGATGTTCAAGTAGAATTTCTTTCACTTTTTTCTTGAATTTGGGTAATGGATTGGTTTCTTTTAAACTGCGGTCTAAAGAATTATAAGATTTGATCGCATTGTAAATATATACTAAGTGACGTATAAATCCGAACACCCAGTTTAAATGGTTTTATTTTAATAAAATTTTGTATAAATACTTAATGAAGCATAATAAGTAAATGATAAAAATTTCAGAATGATTGCACTGCTTTAAATCCCTTTGACCTTTAATAATGTGTGGATGCACCCTGATTATTATTATTATTTGTTCATTCAATCATCTCCTCTGAGAGGGTTTGATATGCTTAATCCAGGTTTGCACCAGAGGATGTGAGCATTTTGAAGGCAACTACCAATTTTGCAGGTTACAATGTCGAGTTTTCGCCTGCCAGGACCCTACGGACTGTTCTGCATGTCCCCAGTAAAGCGGCTTTCTGAATTGTTTTGTAAACATGTTGGTCAAGGTCTAACTTTTCAAGACTTGTGTGTAACTTCTTAAGGACCTCACCTGTTGCGCCAATAACTATCGGTACAATCGTAACTGTATTCATTCCCCACATCCGCTTTATTTCTTCTGACAGTGGTAGATACTTGTTGATTTTTTCTGAGTAGGTACTTTGAAGGTTGACAGGGAGCGGAACCGCGATATCTATAATGTATGTTATCTTTTGCTCTTTTAACGTTAGCACTATGTCAGGGATGTTATTTGGTATTGTGCGGTCTGTGATTATTTTCCTGTTCCAATACATTTTGTGTGACCCAGTCTCTTTAACTGGGAGGGGCGTGTAGCGATAGTATGGCTCAGTAGGTCCTTCATTGAGATAGCGCTTGACCAGTTCCAAGTAGATTATTTTTGCCACGTCGTTATGTCTTTCTAGATACTGTTTTGGGGCGAGTGTGGAACAGCTTGCGATAATGTGGTCTAGGTTCTCGTCTTTACCTCCACAGATTCTACATTTGATATTGTCTATATTTTCTCCCATTATTCGCTTTCTGTAGACTTTCGTAGGCAGCACTTGGTCTTGAATAGCCATCACAAACCCCTCTGTCTCCACGAACAGATTACTGGAACGCACCCACTCTTGGGATGCTTTGGTGTCTACTGCCTGGTCTTCAATTAGCGTTCTATAGCGTCCACGTAGTGGCTTGGATTTCCACTTCTCGATCAGTTCGGGGGGGTGATGACACCATCGCGGATGGATTGAGAGCTAGGTTGGCTAGGTTCAGTGGGGTAATGCCCTTATCTCTGTTGGCTAGTGCCTGATGCATTCTGCTACTACTCGCCTTTTCCAAGAAGTATGTCCTTAGATTATCAATTTGCTGGTAATGTCTGGACACCATACTGGGGATTCCTCTTCCTCCTTCGCGCCGTGCTAAGTGGAAGCGCTCTATTGCACTTTTAGGATGATGCGCCCTATACCGACGGAATTCTTTCCTGGTACTTATATCTAGGGCTTTCAGCTCAGTATCAGTCCATTTGAGTATACCGAAGGTGTAGGTAAACGTTGACGTTGCGTAGGCGTTCACTGCAGCAGACGTATTTATAGCAGACAATTCTGATTTAAGAATGATCCTTAATCTTCTCAAGTATTCGTCGGTAGATCTTTGCTTCGACATTTTTTGGTCTATGTCTGGTGCCTGGGGGTAGCCTAAGTATTTGTAGCGTTCATCCCTTTGCATATTGATGATCTCCCCTTGCGACCCTCTTACTTTATACCCTTCATGCTCTGTCCACTTACCTTTAGTCATGCAACTTATGCGGCATTTATCTAAACCAAACGTCATTTGCACATCTTTGCTAAATCTGCTCACACAATCCAACAGCGCATGTAGGTGATCCTTCTTCTCTGCAAATAATTTCAGATCATCCATATACCAAAGATGAGATAGTTGTGTACCATCCTCGGCAATCTTTACGCCTTTTTCTTGACTGTTTAACAGCGATGTTAGTGGGCGTAAAGCTAGGCAAAACCATAGCGGGCTTAGAGAGTCGCCCTGAAAGATCCCTCGTTTTATACTGACTTCTCCAGCATCTATCTGCAAGTCTGGGGTGTTAAGACAGAGACGCGTTTTCCATTTGGACATTGCATAGGTCAATAGTTTCACGATATGGTTTTCTATGCCAAAAAGGTGTAGCACTTCCGTTAACCATGAATGTGGAATACTATCAAATGCTTTCTGATAATCGATGTATGCAGTGAACAAGGGCGACTTCTTTTTTCTGGCACTACCCGTTATTATTTCATCGATTATCAGTTGTTCTTTACATCCTCTTGAGCCCTTCCGACATCCCTTCTGTTCCTCATCCAATAAGTTGTTACGTGTTATTATTATTATTATTATTATTATGATAATTGAGATGAGCAGAGTACACAGTACTATAAGCTCATGCAGTAAATATAGTGTACGGACACGTAACACAAATACATCAAATAGAAAAAAATAAAAAAAGACAGTTCATAGCTATAAAGTTTGTACACTCCTCCAGCTATCATACTGCACTTTGAAGCTATTATAACTGAAGTAGCAGCAACCACACTTTCAGGTAAACTATTCCAGGTGTTGAATATGCGGTTGGGAAGAAACCACTGTCGGACTGTTGTTTTAAATGGCTCCTTATGCAGTTTGAAGCTGTGTCCGCGTAGATTGCTGCGCGACAGACGGTATAGATGCATGAGGTTGGTGCTCATCAAACCATGAAGTATCCTGAACGTAACTATAAGATCGCCACGAAGTCTTCGCTCAGAGAATGGGGTCAGGTTGAATAATTCAAGGCGATCTTCATAGCTTGGTCTTCGTGCTCCAAAAGGGATACGAGTAGCCCGACGCTGTACTGATTCGACGAGATTTCTATCGCGCAGAAGCACAGTGTCCCATACCGGGCCAGCGAATTCAAGAATTGGCCTCACGAATGGCTTGTAAATGTAGGTGCAAGTGTTGACATCGGATCCTTTGAAAGACCTCTCCAGCATGTATAGAAGTTTCTTGGCTTTTGATGTAACGTGGTGAATATGCTCTGACCAGGAAAGACGATCGTTGACTACAACGCCCAGATCAGTGTGGCTGGAAACTGCTTCGATGTTGTGGTCAGAGATCTTGTATGTAAATCGCGGATTTGTCTTCCCGAGGTGAAGGACACACTTAGTTAGATTTAAGGGTAAAAGCCAACTGACTGACCATTGACAAACAATATCAAGATCTCGTTGAAGCGTAGCAGAATTTATCAATCAATGCGGGCAGGTCACTTGTATACAGAAGGAACAGCACTGGCCCTAAGACAGAGCCTTGAGGAACTCTACTTGCTACATGATGAAGGTGAGACTGGCTATCATTGACGCGCACAGAGAAAGTCTTCCCGGTGAGAAAAGCCTTAATCCATAGTAACAACTCGCCTCTTATTCCCATACATTCCAACTTAAACAGA
Organism: Acanthoscelides obtectus; assembly: GCA_963669975.1. Classification (NCBI taxonomy): domain Eukaryota; kingdom Metazoa; phylum Arthropoda; class Insecta; order Coleoptera; family Chrysomelidae; genus Acanthoscelides; species Acanthoscelides obtectus. The sequence continues at coordinate 10,148,428 of CAVLJG010000007.1, read as the reverse complement.
AGCCTTCTATGTGGTACGCGATCGAACGCCCTAGAAAAATCGAAAAGTCGATTATATCAACAGGAGTCTTTGTGTCCAGATACTGAGTCCAATCGTTGAGAGAGTGGAGAAGGTTGGTCATTATTGATCGACCAGGGAGAAATCCATGCTGATTCTTAGGGATAAGGTCATTTTCGAAAGCAAATAACAGGAGCTTATCTAATATGATTCTTTCAGCTATTTTGGCGGCGATAGGAACGAGACTTATTGGTCGATAATTTTTAGCGGAGGATTTGTCGCCCTTTTTGAATACAGGGGTAACAGAAGCACTAAGCCAGTATGAGGGTAGGGTATGAGATCTAAAAGACGATGTGAATATCAAGCTTAATGGTAGGGCCAGTGCTGAAGCGCAGTTTTTAAGTACAGCAGCCGTCATCCCATCTTTACCAGGGGAGGAAGAGGTCTTCAGATTTCGCAGGTGCATTAATACATCTTCAGGCAGGAACTCAACTTCGCAAAGGCTGTTGGGACGAAGTCATCACTAAAGGACTCTGCCAGTAAGTTGGCAGATTCGGTTGCATCCATGTGGAGATGACCGTCAGCGTCGAGGATCTGAGGTGATGAATCTTTGGAATTCAGGTTTGTTCTTAGATACCGAAACAGCTTCTTCTTATTTTTGGAGGTAACGAGTTTTCGTTCATAAGCATGTTTGGCATTATGTAACGTTCTAGATAGGAGGTTAGAAAAGGATCGATGAGACACGTAATCTTGTGAATGGCCACTCCTCCTAAACCGTTGCCACAAAGATCTCTTGTGACGAAGCATCCTCGATATGTTAGAGTTGATCCAGGGCTTTGAGGGGTCACAGTATACCTTCTTTTCAACAGTATTGTCAGCCGTTTCGCTTAGGACTCGTTGAGCGCAAGTGTCCCACATATCTTGGGTGCTACGGTTGTTAAGCAAAGCGAGCCAGTTGACTTCAGACAGGGCTTGGTTAAGAGCGCGGGTTTACAATTTTGATGGTTTTAAACTTATCAGTTGTAGAACGACTATTTATATTGAACTGGAGAGAAGATAAAAGTGAACAGTGGTCAGACTTGCCAAAAGGTGGCAAATAATCTAAATTAGAAACAAAGTTGGCGTCGTTAACGAATATCAAATCCAGAGCCCTAGGCGTCTGTCCTTCCCTGAATCTCGTTGGACGATCAACAAGATGTGCTACGCATTCTCCAACGCGCCTAGGCATGCTTCTGATCAGGTGGTCAATGTCCTCCTGTAGTATCTCATTCCAGGCAACCACCAACTCCTCTCGAAGTGCTTCTAGAGTCTGAGGAGGACGTTGCAAATTGAGCAATCTCCTACCCATCATATCCCACACGTGCTCAATTGGGGATAAGTCGGCAGATCTTGGTGGCCATGGTAACAATGTGACATCATTATGTTGAAAGAAGTCTATTGTGACTCTTGCAACATGTGGTCGGGCATTATCTTGTTGGAAAGTTGGATCTACCAGGGTGTCAAGATAGGGTAAAAGATGGGGTTCTAGAACTTCGTGGATATACCGCTGTGCGTTCATGTTACCTCTGATGAAGATTAAAGGTGACCTGGAACCATAAGCTATAGCACCCCAAACCATAACTCCAACAGTGTGATGAACTTGTCTTTCAACAAAAAAACTGAGGATTCCTCCTTTCACCACGTCACCTTCTAACCCTGGCACGACCATCGCGCATGCCTAGACAAAATCGAGACTCGTCACTAAAGGCAATACTGTTCCATTCCTGATAACAGAGTGACCGTTGTCTGCACCACTCAAGGCGATTACGTCGGTGTTCTCGAGTTAAAGGGAGGACCCAGTGTGGCCGGTATGAAAACAAGCCAAAGCTTCTCATTCGTCGGTAAACACTTCGCATGCCAATAGGTCTTCCGTGTTCTGCAAACCATTCATTTGCAATGGACCTGGTAGTGGAGAAACGGTCCCTTAAGGCCAATAATCTTAGGCGGCGATCTTGACGGTCTGTTGTTCTACGGCGGCGTCCAGTGCTCCTTGCTCTTTGCGTACGGCCTTCTCGAAGCCATGCCTGACAACACCTAACCACAGTGTCTACACTTCTTTGCACTCTAACTGCAATTGCCCGAAAAGAAAGTCCAGCTTCCCGAAGTCCCACTATGACTCCGTACTCTAGGCATCGTAACCGATCGTAAAGGATGTCAAGAACCAAAATCCACCAACGTTGATTCTTTACTGCGGCTGAAATATTCATTTTTAGAGCGTTAGTGAATTAAAAAAAAGCAGTATAAAAACCGGAATGTCCAACTGATTCACCAACTTTTATTAAAATAAAACCATTTAAACTGGGTGTTCGGATTTATATGTCACTTAGTATATTTATATCTGTATTTTCTCGGGATCCACACTTTTCCAGCTCTCGCGATTCTTTTTAAATATTGGATGGGTGTGACACATATGGCTCGTCCACACTTCTAACAGCTGGAGCCTTTAACACTATTATAAATATTTATCTACTTTCTCCGTTTGAGTAAATTATATTCAGCTTGTTGTTCTATATTTGCAACATCATATATCTTCATTTTACAAATATAACTGAGACAGTTAAGACACAAAGTACGTTTCACTTTATTCATTGTTCAACGGGAGGTGTACGAGACTTAATTTTCATTCTTGTAAGCCTCAAACACGCTATTTCCGATGCGACCAAACTTAGAAGGATATAATTTTCACGCTTCATATTGAGGGTCGTTGAACTGTGCAGATTCGGATTGTGATCATAGAGAACTTAGAAATTTCGATAACCATTAAGTATGTCGCTAAACAGTGGTGCTCGATATATTTTGGAATCCATACTGTTGCACTTCTCCGCCACATTGATCACAGAAAGTAGGGCTTTAGGCCTGTAGTTAGGGTGAGTCTTGAATATTTTCAAATGGTTTCATCGTGAAGTAACTCCATTTCCGGAATCATAAGGAAGAAACACAAAATGATCGTAATGCCAAATTATATGACCTTGGCCTTCAGATGATTTTGACCAACGACTCAATCAACGTCAAGACCCACTACATCATCTTCTTAAAGTATAACCGGTAGATCTTTCAATAATAATAAAGCTGATGATATACGTTGACAAGAGATTTTCACTACAAGCCTGCCCAGGACTACAGCAGCACAATCTTTCATTTGATGGTCCATTGAGTTGTAAATACATTGTTTTATTTGCGATATTCATTGTTGTATGAGATCAATTTGGAATGGTTTGTTATATAGCTGCACTTATGTAACACAAAGGTTGAATCCGAAGAGTGCATTACCTCATAAAAAACTGTATTTGATAGGCGTAAACAATTTTATATCCATCTCACATCGTTGGGTGAAGAAAGATACGAGCCCCTTCCCAATTCGGTTAGCCCACTTCAAGATTTGTACCAAAATATGCCTTTATAAACTAAACATGATGAAACTATTTACTTCTAAAACAATTTATTTTTTATTACGGCTGAAATTCTTTGGGGCATAGTGTTAACCAAGTTTTGGCAAAAATTTGGTGTAAAACAATCCCATATTTCTTGAAGCTATTGTCTCAGTTCGGTGATTGTACGAGCAGGATGTTGTCGTAGAACCTTTTTCATCTCGTGCCACAAAGTTTCAATAGGTGACAGATCTGGACTGCTAGAAACCCATTTCAAAAGTGGTACATTATTTTCTTCCATCCATTTTATAGCCTTTTTTGAGGTACGGCACGCTGCACCATCTTGCTGAAACACAAAATCTTGGCCGGATGTCAAACATTCTTCCACCACTGGTAAAAGCGATTCTTCTAAAATTGCCAAATATTTGTTTGTATCCACATTTCGTTCAATAAAATGAAGTTTTCCTACTCCTTTTGATGACATACTGCCCCAGACCATAATGGATGCTGGAAGTTTCACTTTTCTCTTCAGACAGTCAACATGGAATGCTTAATTTTTTTGCGAATAACTCTACTGCGACTGTCACCAACACCAACTTCGAATCGGGCCTCATCACTCCATTGTATTGCACACCATTGTTGAGGTGTCCATTGTCTATGTTCTTTAGCCCATCTAAGTCCATCTTTCTTTTGCAGTGGAGTTAATAGTGGCTTTTCTTTGGCCTATAAACAAGTTGTGCAACTTTAGTGTTTTACTCCACTTTTTTTTTATAAGAAAACTTACCTTGCAAGTGCTAAATCCCAGTTTGTGGGCCTCTCTATGAGTTGTGGACCTCGAAATTCTCCTTCCAACAGCGTCACTCCACAGAGCACTTAATTGTAAATAATTGGCACGCCTGTTTTTCACGATGATTCTTCTTAATGCTCTTCGGTTGGCATTTGTGATATTACTTTTTTTCACTTATCGTGGCTTAATATTAACTGAACCAGTTACGTTATATCTTCTAACAATATTTCTCACACTGTACCGCGATAAGTCTAACAAAGTTGCAATTTCTGAGTTTGATTTCCCAGAATTAAAAAATTTAATTATCAGTAACCGAATTTTCTCACTAATAACCTTTCCTCTACCCATTTTGAAAACCGCAACTACCCAAAACTATTTTAAACGTGTTCTGACAGCTGTGTAATAAAAACAATTGTCATGGCTTTTATTTTTCACAGCCACCTATGCGTTATAGACTTATTTTGCATTGAAATGAAAATAGGTTGATATGCTGTAATTGCAGCATGTGTTATTTTTATGCTGCAAATTTGATTAGGGAGTGATAAAGTTGGTGTTTTCTCCTATATATTATCAAAATATTCATTGTTAATATTTTAAACCTATAACACCCAGCTACATTTTTATTATTTGTGTTTGATAAGAAAAAAAACTAAGATTTCAATAGTTGGGCCAACTAAAGTGGGAAGAGGCTCGTTTACTAGCAATGCTTTATCAGTGACCAGGAAAGAAAAGGCATTTTGCTTGTACACTATTTTCCTCAGGAATGATCCATGCTAGCTTTACAAGCGCTAATATGTTTTTAATTTTAATTGATCTCTAGAATCTGGATACCATTTGAGTTTTTAATGCCTTGTATTTCTCGTAATTCATCTCTGTCAACTCTAATTTGTATTATGCATGGATTATTTGAAAATAGATTTAAACTGATGCGTCAATCAACTTTTCAACCACGATACTGCTTATAACCTCATTTTCACAAAGTAATCACCATAGCGGTATTCTGTAAAGTGAATGATCTGCTTATATTTGCTCTTTAATTTGTTCCTCGGGGTTGACCAATAGGTAACCACAATCTATTGAAGCTATATAATTGATTTTTACCAGATTATGTTCTCTTCAACGGTGGTTGGTCACTCTAAATATATAGCAAACACTACATTTTGAAACCCACGAAAGACCAACTTTTGCGACTGCGAATGACAGCATCTTGCGGGATTTTGTTCAGAATCTTATCAGTAACGTCTTCTGATGGACAAATGGTAGTCTTAACCAACCAAATACATTTTATACTGCGTAAATGTCTGATTAAAAACAACAGCAAGAAATGGGTCGATGAAAATGTAAAGTTGTCGAGTTCATGCTTGCGTGAACAGCATATGTTGTCAACAATTATCCCTGAGTACAGACAACATTATCTAGATGCAAAAAAACAACATCAGAAGCTTGTCAGAAAAACAAAAAAGGCATATTATCAACAAAAAATATCCAATTCGCACAACGTGATGAAGGCTGCCTGGAATGTGGTTTCTGACATAAACGGAAGAAATAGAGTATCAAAGAACGTTGTACTGCTTGATAATGGATTAACCATTAGAAATCCACAAGAAATTTCTAATTATTTTAACTACTATTTTAAACAGGCTCCTTTGGATATTATTCAAAAAATATCTAAGGATACAAATCCAGTTCCAAGTGATCATACCTGCGACCAAAAATCTGTTTTTATACCCGTTCTTGGAGGAAGAATTCTATAAACTAATTAATGATAAGTTAAAAAACAAGCGTTCTTCAGGCACCGATGAAGATCCGAATTTCTTAGTCAAGAAAATATTATTGTACATAACCAAACCTTTTGTGTTTCTAGATAATTTATCATTCTGCACTGGTGTATTTCCAAACAACCTGAAAACAGGAAAAGTATCTCCAATTCTTAAGAAAGGAGATACTTCTTTGGTTAGCAATTACAGACCGGTGACTGTTCCATGCTGTTTTTCCAAGATTCTTGAGTATTGTTTTTTAGATCGACTTCTGCTGTTCTTGGAAAGCAATGACACTCTATCATCCAATCAACATCGTTTCCGTATTGTAAAATCAACCATGACCGCATGTCATTCATTTATCAACCGGTTAGTCTACTGTATTGAGGCAGGAGAATGCCCGGTTGGGATATTTTGTGACCTCAGTAGGGCGTTCGACTGTGTCAGTCATGACATACTATTAGCCAAACTAACAGACTATGGAATTGGTGGTTCAGCCTACCTGTGGATAAAATCGTACTTGCAGAATAGGTCACAATTCGTGGCAATAACACACAACAACGCTGGTCAACTGAAGCAGGTCAAATCGGGTATGATTAACATAAATATAGGCGTACCACAAGGATCTATATTGGGGCCAGTGCTGTTTTCCCTTTATATAAATAACCTGGAGCAATGTTTCCCTGAAGCACATTTCACGTTGTATGCAGACGATGCCTCCACAATTATATCAAATAAAGACGAGGCTGATTTAATAAATAAATGTAACACCTTAGTGTACAACATCAATAGCTGGTTTGAAGAAAATCAGTTACTTCTTAATAGCGAGAAGACCACAGTTATAAGGTTCCATAACAATCAAAAGTCGATACCAGCGATTCAGCTTGTTCTGAACGGTTCAGCACTGCAGAGTGATAAAAGCACTAAGTTTTTAGGGCTCCACTTAGACCAATGTCTCAACTTTAAAGGACATTGCGATTATCTATCGTCAAAAATAAATTCACAAGCATATTTATTCAAAAACCTGAGATCTGTTTTCACAGAGAATCAGCTATTGATGTTGTATCATGGTCAGGTTGAGTCTCGCATGCTGTATGCTTTGTGCTTCTGGGGTTCATCGGTGAACGCTTCTAAGGTGTTCCTAAGTCAAAAACGGCTGGTGAGGTGTATGGTGGGAGTAAGCAGCACTTATAGTTGCAGAGAATTATTCAAGAGATTAAAAATAATGACACTGCCTTCGCTTTTTCTCTACAATATGGATATCTATACTTTTTTAAACAAAGATGATTTCACCTTGAATAGTCATATACATCAAATGGGCACTCGCAGACAAAACGACATCCATATACCTTTTGCGCGTTATAAGTTAGGCAGCAGATCAACATGTATTTTAGGTCCTAAAATTTTTAACAACCTGTCTGACTCCATAAAAAGGATCACCTCAATAGGCCAATTCAAATCTGAGCTGAAAAGCTACTTTATAAGTAACTGTTTTTATGCAATTAGCGACTTTGTCAGTTTTTAAATATCGTTTTTATCACTAATTTTAACTTGTTTGTTGTTGGATGTTATTTGTTTGTTTTTTTTTTATTTATTTATTTACTTTGTACATATTTACTTATTGTATCTTTTTGACGAAACCTATACACGTTCATGCATGTCTAATGGAAAATAAATTCATTATTATTATTATTAATAACTAGCGCGGTTTTTTACTTCACACCGTATCATACAGTTAGTATGGTATGGGTTGTTATTAATAATAAACGCTTAGAGTATTGGCCCCAGAACAGATCCCTGTGTTACATTAGCCCACATAGTCCGTGTTATCGATAAAATATTCATAATCCTAGAATCAAAAACTAAAAATTTTTAATAGCTCTAGACGCAAAAAAGCATTGAGACGATTATCCAATAAATATGGTCCTATTTTGATGTTTGTTTACCTGAAGTACTTCAGTATCTAACTCATATTGTTAATATATGTTTGGAATCTGGGAGCTTAATGTCTGGAAAGAAGCAATAATTCTTCCTCTAGCCAAACTAAAAAATCCCATAACTCTTGATCATTTACGACCCGTCAGCATACTGTGTCTCTTTTCAAAGATATTAGAAAAAGCTGTTGATCTCCGACTAATTGAATATTTAGAAATGAACAATTTGCTTACTGTCCATCAGTCTGGATTTCGTGCTGGTCCTATTGGAAAATAACCAAACTGACTCAGTGACAGTTCATTAGAATTTTTGAATAGCAGTTCTCAATCTATCCCGCGCAATCATCAAAGATGGAACAGCTAGAGCAGAAAATAAATTGAGCCGTGACATTTTCACAGAATTGGCAACAACTTGTCGTAAAAACTGCAGTTATTGAACTCTTGAGCAATAATTCCCACCTTCCGCAAGACTCGTTATAATTAAAAGAATACGGCAATTCGGATATTCAGTCACTTTAATCAGTTTTTTTTAAGGTGATTCGGTTTCCAAGCAATTACATGCAGTTTTTTGCGTAGTGCAAATTTAATCGTCATCTTCTAGTAACTAGATGCAATGCGTTCGAAAGTTTAACTGAAGAAACTGTATAACCTGTTTTATTCAAAAGAATAATTCACCATTTAAAACCAAAATATCTTCGACATTGAAAAAACAGTATGCAAGCAAACGCAGAATGTACTATTTGCACACTAGGAACTATACTAAGTGACATATAAATCCGAACACCCAGTTTAAATGGTTTTATTTTAATAAAATTTTGTATAAGTACTTAATGAAGCATAATAAGTAAATGATAAAAATTCCAAAATGATTGCACTGCTTTAAAGCACTTTGACCTTTAATAATGTGTGGATGCACCCTGATGTGCTACGCATTCTCCAACGCGCCTAGGCATGCTTCTGATCAGGTGGTCAATGTCCTCCTGTGGTATCTCATTCCAGGCAACCACCAGCTCCTCTCGAAGTGCTTCTAGAGTCTGAGGAGGACGTTGCAAATTGAGCAATCTCCTACCCATCATATCCCACACGTGCTTAATTGGGGATAAGTCGGGAGATCTTGGTGGCCATGGTAACAATGTGACATCATTATGTAGAAAGAAGTCTATTGTGAGTCTTGCAACAAGTGGTCGGACATTATCTTGTTGGAAAGTTGGATCTGCCAGGGTGTCAAGATAGGGTAAAAGATGGGTTCTAGAACTTCGTGGATATAACGCTGCGCGTTCATGTTACCTCTGATGAAGATTAAATGTGACCTGGAACCATAAGCTATAGCACCCCAAACCATAACACCAACAGTGTGATGAACATGTCTTTCAACAAAAAACTGTGGATTCCTCGTTTTACCACATCGCCTTCTAACCCTGGCACGACCATCGTGCATGCCTAAACAAAATCGAGACTCGTCACTAAAGACAATACTGTTCCATTCCTGATCCCAGAGTGACCGTTGTCTGCACCACTCAAGGCGATTACGTCGGTGTTCTCGAGTTAAAGGGAGGACCCAGTGTGGCCGGTATGAAAACAAGCCAAAACTTATCATTCGTCGGTAAACACTTCGCATGCCAATAGGTCTTCCGTGTTCTGCAAACCATTCATTTGCAATGGACCTGGTAGTGGAGAAACGGTCCCTTAAGGCCAATAATCTTAGGCGGCGATATTAACGGTCTGTTGTTCTACGGCGGCGTCCAGTGCCCCTTGCTCTTTGCGTACGGCCTTTTCGAAGCCATGCCTGACAACACCTAACCACAGTGTCTACACTTTTTTGCACTCTAACTGCAATTGCCCGAAAAGAAAGTCCAGCTTCCCGAAGTCACACTATACGGCCCCTATCAAACTCACTAAGTTGACGAAATCGTACAGGTCTCCGTACTCTAGGCATCGTAACCGATCGTAAAGGATGTCAAGAACCAAAATCCGCCAACGTTGATTCTTTACTGCGGCAGAAATATTCATTTTTAGAGCGTTAGTGAATTAAAAAAAAAGCAGTATAAAAACCGGAATGTCCAACTGATAAGGCTGAAAATTTTTTCACTTGTTATTTACAGTAAAATCCATTTAAACTGGGTGTTCGGATTTATATGTCACTTAGTATATAAGCATATGAAGATCAAATTGCATCGAAACTGACGTTCAACATGACATCTCCCAACACCTTCCTACAAGGTGTTTTAACGATTTATTTCTTTTAGTATACGGATTGTAAGAGTTTTTGGATTTGAAGAATACAATTAACACATTCGCCATTTTTGCAGATCAGTTCGGAAAGGCAAGAATTATATCGTACTGAATTTTTAGACAAATCGGGTCTCAGTCAATTTTTCCATATGCTTTGTGCGTGGTTCCTTTGCACCGATCTTGTTTCAGGTTAAAGGGCATACAATAAACCAGATTATGGAAAAAAATCGAGTAGAATAATATCACCCACGAATACGACGTTATCGCCTTTTCTACATGTAAACTCACGTAGTAGGTCAGTGTAAAACTTTCTTCAAACACTATACTTATACATTTAATAAGCTGCATTCGTTTTATGCCACATTGATACGCAGAAACTGAGTAATCTTCGATTACTTGAAGAAGTGAAGCGGAACTAAAATTAAAACCATATAATTTAGTGCATTCTGATGATTGTCTTACTCAATATTTGAATATTTTTAGTGACCAGGCCTTCTAAAAAATTTCTAAGAATGATTTCATCAGAACATCTTTGTAACTTGCCACTTAATTATTATGAAACGAAACAATAAACGTTTCTGTCGCCTATTTCCGTTGGGTATGTAACCCTTGGTGACTAAGTCAGAAAGAGAAAAAGAAATGAAATTTCAACAATTTTCAGTATAAGTTACTAGTATTGCGAGGACAAAAGGGTTTAGAGTTTTTAAGAATCTGTCGGAACTCATCAATAAACTAATGTACTGCAGAGTCAACCAATTTGACTTTTTTTTTTCTACTGCATTGGCCAAACATAGTTGAAACTTGAACGATGGAAGCGAAGTCATTTAATTTTTTGTTGTAGGAATTATCCAATAGTACGTAGTAGTTTCTGATCGTATTTTGATAACCTGTCGAAATACATTTTTTTGACTCTTTATGAGCAAAAAAACCAAAAACATTTTCAAACCGCGACTTGTAGATACATTGTAGCTTGCAAGTAGTCTTGAAGCTTTAAAAACCCAAAGCTTCGTTCATTGACATAACAAAATCGGAGTTATCTGTATGGTGCCTCCACAACTGATCCACTCACAAAAGAAAAATAAGCCGACGTAGCTTGTGGTGAATAAAATTAACTCGGGCGTAAAAAGTGTGTTACAGCCCCCACTTTACGCCCTTGTTACATAAATACCTATCACTAACGTGCCGAAAACAAAGTGACCATCAATTTCAATGATTACATCGTTGAGTGTTTGTTTTCTTCTTTCAGTTTCGACAGCCTATCGACCATGTTCACCAGCTCCGTCCGCCTCCCTTTGCTGCTCATCCTGCTGCTCCTCGAATTGGTAACGGCTGAGTACATCCCACCAGGACCTTCCTATAGGTGTCCGAAAGACAAACTACTACTGCATCCGTGCACGTGCGATGTCGAATCCGACTTCGGGATCAGTGTCAGTTGCAATAACACGAATCTAGCCAGCATGAGTATCGGCCTGAACAATTTGGCTACGTTTAGGTTGCCTATCGAAAGGCTCACTATCTACAGGTGTCATTTCAGTAAGTATTTTTGGTGTAAGATCTGTAGTCAAACTAGCTCGACAGTCGGAGGTAAAGTTTCTCTCCAACTGCCGGCCGCACAATCACACATAACACGCTTAGCGGCAACGCACTTCTATTTTACGTGGACTATACAGGGTGTCCGCAAAGTTGGGGTTTTCCTTTTCAGAAACAACTACCCTTGAAATAACAAAGGTAATGTGTAGTGAAACGAGGGCGACCAAGTGAAAAAAAAAAAGGAAAAAGTGCTCACTCTCCAGTTGACGAGAATAGCTAAGTACGTCTCTGCCCGAAATCATACCGCTCCAACAGAAAATGAAATCAGCTGATGCGCTACCGAGCAGATGCAGGCAAACAAGGAAGGCAAAATGTTGCGTAAAAAGTCTAGGTATTGCATCCCGTCCTATCGATTTGGGAGAATAAATGGTCCAATGAGCATACCGTTCACCATGCCAGCCCAAACATTCACCGAAAATGTTTGTTGAAAATGTGCCCGACGGGCAGCGTGCGGATTTTCTACTGACCAAACATGAGTGTTGCGAAAGTTATTCACCCCATTACGCGTAAACGTAGATTCGTCTGTCACCAATGTGCACTTCAAAAAGTCCGGATTATTGTCATGTTGTTGCAACAACCACTCACAAAACCGCACTCTTGCTGGAAAATCGTCAGGTTGAAGGGCTTGTACACGTTGGACGTGAAACGGATACAACCCCTCTTCACGCAGCGTTTGCCACACTTTAGTTTTTGATACTTGCACTTCTCTAGCCACGTCTCTAGTGCTTGTTGAGGGATTCTCGTCTATGCGATTCAGTAGTTCTTCCTCAACTTGCACCATTCGTGGTTGTCTAGGCCTCCCACTGTGCCCACCTCGAAATTCCTCCAAATGGCCCGTATCCCTGACTCTCTGGACCAGGTACACAAATCTGCGGGGCCTTGGATGATGTCATCTAGGGAAACGATCTGCATACACTCGCGACGCCTCTGTAGCATTTTGAATACATTCGCCATAAATTAAAAACATATCAACGAGTTCATTATTGGTGTATGAGTGTGCCATTATTATTTTTTTTTGAAACGCAATCGATTATACGGGTTCGTTTACCTCTACACGCGTGACCGTAACCGTCGGTTGGAGGTTGCATACTGACCCGACCCAGTTCTGTCGTCGGGTTGAGCCAGTGACCTTGTACCACTCAGGGATGTCGCGGCTACAGGACGGTATTCAGATATTTTTGATGTTGCAGAGCCCTTTATCTCGGTTCCCTTAAGACATTGGTGTATATGGTACTAAGAAAAATTGCTTATGTTTTCAAGATCTACACGTCGTGTAAAGGAAAACCCCAACTTTGCGGACACCCTATATTCTGTATAGAAAGCGCTCTTGTTAAAGTTTCAAAACTAACTGGATGATTACCTTTCAACTCAGCAGTGATGTTTTAATGTTGCTTAAGCTAAAGTTTTGAATGGTTAATTTCTTAAATATTCCTATAGTTGTTTTTATTTATTTAATAAAATAACGAATAAATTTGATATTCTAGTACGAGTGCTTAAAAACTGGATGCCAAATATTTAAAAAATTGGACGGTGTCTTTTTTTCGAAATTTGAGGTCACGCTTTCAAAACAACCCAAATGGTCTCAGAAATTGAGTGCTGTTGCCTTACACGGTGATACCGAAAATTTCGTCCTTTTTTAGCTACGTAGCTCATGATTTGTATGAGTAAATTACACCAGACATGGCTCAAACCATTGATTATTGCAAGTTGTGTTGTTTCGGGCGTATCAACGTGCCGTTGAGAAACTTGTAAACAGTTATATACTAAGTGACATATAAATCCGAACACCCAGTTTAAATGGTTTTATTTTAATAAAAGTTGGTGAATGTATTTATCTTACTGTAAATAACAAGTGAAAAAATTTTCCGCCCTATCAGTTGGACATTCCGGTTTTTATACTGCTGTTTTTTAATTCACTAACGCTCTAAAAATGAATATTTCAGCCGCAGTAAAGAATCAACGTTGGCGGACTTTGGTTCTTGACATCCTTTACGATCGGTTACGATGCCTAGAGTACGGAGACCTGTACGATTTCGTCAACTTAGTGAGTTTGATAGGGACCGTATAGTGGGACTTCGGGAAGCTGGACTTTCTTTTCGGGCAATTGCAGTTAGAGTGCAAAGAAGTGTAGACACTGTGGTTAGGTGTTATCAGGCATGGCTTCGAGAAGGCCGTACGCAAAGAGCAAGGGGCACTGGAAGCCGCCGTAGAACAACAGACCGTGAAGATCGCCGCCTAAGATTATTGGCCTTAAGGGACCGTTTCTCCACTTCCAGGTCCATTGCAAATGAATGGTTTGCAGAACACGGAAGCCCTATTGGCATGCGAAGTGTTTACCGACGAATGAGAAGTTTTGGCTTGTTTTCATACCGGCCACACTGGGTCCTCCCTTTAACTCGAGAACACCGACGTAATCGCCTTGAGTGGTGCAGACAACGGCCACTCTGGGATCAGGAATGGAACAGTATTGTCTTTAGTGACGAGTCTCGATTTTGTGTAGGCATGCACGATGGTCGTGCCACGGTTAGAAAGCGACGTGGTGAAAGGAGGAATCCACAGTTTTTTGTTGAAAGACATGTTCATCACACTGTTGGAGTTATGGTTGGGGGTGCTATAGCGTATGGTTCCAGGTCACCTTTAATCTTCATCAGAGGTAACATGAACGCGCAGCGTTATATCCACGAAGTTCTAGAACCCCATCTTTTACCCTATCTTGACACCCTGGCAGATCCGACTTTCCAACAAGATAATGCCCCACCACATTTTGCAAGAGTCACAATAGACTTCTTTCAACATAATGATGTCACATTGTTACCATGGCCACCAAGATCTCCATGATGGGTAGGAGATTGTTCAATTTGCAACGTCCTCCTCAGACTCTAGAAGCACTTCGAGAGGAGTTGGTGGTTGCCTGGAATGAGATACCACAGGAGGACATGACCACCTGATCAGAAGCATGCCTAGGCGCGTTGGAGAATGCATAGCACATCAGGGTGCATCCACACATTATTAAAGGTCAAAGGGCTTTAAAGCAGTGCAATCATTTTGAAATTTTTATCATTTACTTATTATGCTTCATTAAGTACTTATACAAAATTTTATTAAAATAAAACCATTTAAACTGGGTGTTCGGATTTATATGTCACTTAGTATAATATCATAAATAAAATACAGAGTTAAACACATTCACATAATAATAATAACATTTTCGGAGTACCATAATGAAAATGACCAACCAAAACCGGCCCACATGGACAGAACCAGTTGAATATATAGGGTTGTGGAGAATAAACAATAATAATAATAGTAATAAATGGCCTTTATTCGATACATGATTATGGTTACAAAAGAATTGGCTTAACATTAATAGTGACGAAATGGTGGAGTGATGCTATTTTTAACCCGATATAATAAATAAATAAGACTTGAAAGCAGACAGTAATGATCAAATCAGTTTAACTGTATTTTCCAAGTATTCGATAACAGATGAATTTAGTAGTTTTCTGTTACATTAATCATGCAAGGATAGAATTCAACGTTTTTGACTCTTTGCCTTTTTAATAGCTACAGTATCTTTTAGAGTTGTTTAATGACCCCTCCAATGTATTTAATAACAAAATTCACCAAATATGTGAAACTACTGAAAAACCGGTTAACAAACCGACGGGAAATTTGTTATTATTACAATATAAGGGTTGGTTTCTTTTTCAAATTGGTACTAAAATATATAATATGTAACACTTGATACTTTATTCAAAAGAATACATCTTCCGATTATTTATGAAAAACAATTTCAGCTGAATGACGCGACTGGCCTTGCCTAGTTTGTGAGTCTATTTCATCAATAGCTCGACGGATGTTTTCCTTAAACGCATCAATTTTTTGAGGATCGTTAGTGTCCTTAACAGTACCAGATGCATTGGTTTTTACCTATGACATGTGGATTTTCAGAACCCTAACAGTCCCGCTTGTTAACGCAACCACCCTGATGGAAATGGGCTTCGTTCGAAAAGATGATTTGGCGACCAAACTTGACGTCCGTTTCCAGCTGATTTAGAGCCCACACAGAGAAACGATATCGAAGCGGATGGTCATTTTGTTTTAACCCTTACACAAGTTGCACCTTGTAAGGAAATAGTCCCAGGTAGTTATGCAATATTCTACGCACAGAGGTGCGACTGATGCCCACTTGTGCTCTGTGACGAGTTGTCATTCTTCCGTTTTCATACACACTCTGGGCAACAGCGGCAATGTTTTCGTTGCATGTACGGGTCGAACACGCTCATACCGTCTGTTATCCACAAGCACGCCAGTTTCACGAATTTTCTTATACTTCATTCCGACCAAACAGTCTTCTCAATTTTCGCAATTTGAAAATAGTTTTTCAACATTTTCCACCTTTCTTCAAGATTAAAACGATCCATTGCTCACACCGGAAGTTTGACACAATATAATGGGTTGTCCAATAGGGACGCAGGAAAGTAAACGTCAATTTGACATAGACGCCATCTTTGTTTTCTGTCACCGACATGTCATTTTGTTAGTTGAATGTTTACCATTGATCGCTATGGAGTCGTATTCGATGGAAGACCGCGTTAAAGTTATTCAAGAGCACTACAAAAATGGTGCAAAAATAAAAAACATGTTTCGCGCGCTTCGTGAACATTTCGGTCGCAACAACCGCCCAAACGAAACAACCATCGGTCGTCTGGTGCGTAAATTCGAGGCAACAGGTTCTGTGGCAAATCTGCCAGGCTCTGGCCGGCCAAGGAGCGTTCGCACACCGGAAAATATTGCTGTTGTGAAGGAGAGTGTGAGAGACGATCCGAAACAATCAACAACGCGTCGATCCCAAGAATTGGGCATTTCGAGAACCAGTTCGCCTACAAGATCCAATTGACGCAAGAGCTGCGTCGGGCCGACCATCTTTCGCGCCGAACGTTCTCAGATTGGCTCCTTGAACACCGCCAAATTGATGCCAATTTTTCATCAAAAATCATGTTCAGCGACGAAGCGCATTTCACTTTGAATGGGACGGTAAACAAGCAAAACTGCCGCATCTGGGCGAACGAAAATCCCCGTGAGTATCAAGAGCAGCCGATGCATCCTCAAAAAGTGACTGTGTGGTGTGCGTTGTGGTCAAAAGGCATCATCGGACCTTACTTTTTCGAAAACGCGGCCGGGGACGCCGTTACCGTCAATTCTGAGCGATATCACGTGATGATAGAGGACTATTTTTTGCCGCAACTTGAAGGAATGGATATGGACGATGTTTATTTCCAACAAGACGGTGCAACATGCCACACAACCAACGTCAATATCCATCGATTGCAGTCCTTCTTCGGTGATCGCGTTGATTTCGCGCAGAGGAAATGTGCCATGGCCACCAAGATCGTGAGATTTGACTCCCTTGGACTTCTTTTTATGGGGATATTTGAAAAGCAAAGTCTACGTCAACAAACCAGCCACCCTCCAAGAACTCAAAAACAACATCATTGCCGAGATAAATGCCATAGAACCGACCATGTTGCAAAATGTCATTCAAAATTTCGACCATCGGGTGGACGCCTGTAAATCCAGTCGTGGTGAACATTTGAGCGATATTATTTTTCATACATAAATGGTATAAACCCCATATCTGTCAATATGTTGAGCATGGAAGTGTTACCAACTGTCAAAATAATACCAACATAAGAAACCAATTGATGGCTCACCCTCTATATCCTGACTGTAAAAAAATTAAATTTAGTAAATAATGTTTTAATGATAAACATCTAAGAAATACGAGTATAAGATTCAAAGAAAAGAACTTTCATTTTTTTCGGAACAGCCTAGTATTTATATTTAAGAAAATATATGCACATGCCGAAGTATATTTACTTTCGACAAGGATATACATCGATTGACGATAATTATTATCGTTAGTCTCTCATTAGAGTATTAAGCCATCGTTTATTGACGGAAAGTAATAAATTAGCATCGAAGAAAAACTCAATTTGCCTTTGCGGTTAACTTCTTTGATTTCTTCTGTAATTTATGGTATCTTAAATACGAATCAATTTTCAGCTCCCACGGTTTCCTCTAAAAACAATTGAAGATTCACACTAATCAATATTCTATATCGTGTGAAATCTGATTGAGATAATATATACCCTTGGCTTAATGACTTTGGTTTCGGAACTGATTGTGACTCACTCAAGTAGATAATATGCTCATTACCACTTTCAATCTTTATAATATTGAATATCGAAATACAATAAATTTGTGGAAAGCTGTTTTACTAATTCAGGCTCTTCAGGATTCTACAAATGTAATTAATGTAAATATACTAAGTGACATATACATCCGAACACCCAGTTTAAATGGTTTTATTTTAATAAAATTTTGTATAAGTACTTAATGAAGCATAATAAGTAAATGATAAAAATTTCAAAAGATTGCACTGCTCTAAAGCCCTTTGACCTTTAATAAATAATGTGTCGATGTACCCTGATGTGCTACGCATTCTCCAACGCGCCTAGGCATGCTTCTGATCAGGCGGTAAAATGTCCTCCTGTGGTATCTCATGTCAGGCAACCACCAACTCCTCTCGAAGTGCTTCTAGAGTCTGAGGAGGACGTTGCAAATTGAGCAATCTCCTACCCATTATATCCCGCACGTGCTCAATTGGGGATAAGTCGGGATTGGTGGCCATGGTAACAATGTGACACCATTATGTTGAAAGAAGTCTATTGTGACTCTTGCAACATGTGGTCGGGCATTATCTTGTTGGAAAGTAGGATCTGCCAGGGTTTCAAGATAGGGTAAAAGATGGGGTTCTAGAACTTCGTGGATATAATGCTGCGCGTTCATGTTACCTCTGATGAAGATTAAAGGTGACCTGGAACCATAAGCTATAGCACCCCAAACCATAACTCCAACAGTGTGATGAACATGTCTTTCAACAAAAAACTGTGGATTCCTCCTTTCACCACGTCGCCTTCTAACCCTGGCACGACCATCGTGCATGCCTAAACAAAATCGAGACTCGTCACTAAAGACAATACTGTTCCATTCCTGATACCAGAGTGACCGTTGTCTGCACTACTCAAGGCGATTACGTCGGTGTTCTCGAGTTAAAGGGAGGACCCAGTGTGGCCGGAATGAAAACAAGCCAAAACTTCTCATTCGTCGGTAAACACTTCGCATACCAATAGGTCTTCCGTGTTCTGCAAACCATTCATTTGCAATGGACCTGGTAGTGGAGAAACGGCCCCTTAAGGCCAATAATCTTAGGCGGCGATCTTCACGGTCTGTTGTTCTACGGCGGCGTCCAGTGCCCCTTGCTCTTTTCGTACGGCTTTCTCGAAGCCATGCCTGACAACACCTAACCACAGTGTCTACACTTCTTTGCACTCTAACTGCAATTGCCCAAAAAGAAAGTCCAGCTTCCCGAAGTCCCACTATACGGCCCCTATCAAACTCACTAAGTTGACGAAATCGTACAGGTCTCCGTACTCTAGGCATCGTAACCGATCGTAAAGGATGTCAAGAACCAAAATCCGCCAACGTTGATTCTTTACTGCGGCTGAAATATTCATTTTTAGAGCGTTAGTGAATTAAAAAAAAGCAGTATAAAACCGGAATGTCCAACTGATAAGGCTGAACATTTTTTCACTTGTTATTTACAGTAAGATAAATACATTCACCAACTTTTATTAAAATAAAACCATTTAAACTGGGCGAAAAATCGATGGGTGTATCTGTCTATACCTATGACCCTTTTCCCTTGATTTTTGACCAAATGCACTTCTCCCTTACACAGCATCTACCTCTACCCTTACAGCTCTTCGCGCCCTCCAAATTCTTAGTGTCCCCTATTTGGTTGTAAATATGCTCTCCATGTTATCCTTTTCGATCATTTCTTGTTTGGATTCTCTATTTAAACGTCTAAATCTTGTTCTTGTTCCATCATCTCCGTTTTGAAGTAGCTTTTGGTACAATTGATTTTGTTCTTTGATCTTCCATTCAATGTCGTTGTCCCCCCAATATGGTCTATTGCTCTCTCGATTCTCTCTTTCTAACGCCTATGCTGCACCTTTAATACAAGAGTTTGTGTGCTCATATTCTTCCGCTGTGTTTTCGTCAACGTTTGTTTCAATCCAGGAATAGAGTAACCGCGTACTTTCATCTTTCAAGCTGTCTCATATGTATGTTATGCTTTCAATTTTGGCTACTCGATCGTCATTTCTTTGGTCTTCGGTTGTTGCAGGAAAAGGTCCGTACATTTTTCAAAGACAGGCAGTCCTCCCCGTATTTTTACGTCTTGCATTCTCAGTTTATAACTAAAATATTTTTTTCTTTCAGCCCGACTGTATGGTAGTCTGTTCCACAAGTTAATCTTGAAGGTGCTGCATATACTCGATACTCCGATAGAGGTCGTAGAAGAGCATACTTTTCTTGGAATCAACTACACTCTTAACGAGCTGTACATAAGGAATTCCAAACTGAAACAATTTCCTGTTTCGGCTGTCAAGGTAAGTGACATTGAATCGTGAAATTGTAGAATAAAGTAGGTGTGACGCCTGTTGGTAGCCGTTTTGAATATTCTTGGGGGAGATTGGAACAGAAAAAAGTTCATTTTATTGCTTAAAAAAAAGAATGCAATATTGATTGGTTTATGGGATTAAAATCGGTTGGAAAAGCCTGAAGGGAATGGTTTTTATGGTTGGTAGTTGTCAATGGTGCTCCCATAGGTATAAATTAAAAGCTTACATAATCCGAGGTTTGTGAATTAGGTGATGAGATTGATTTTTTTATTAAAATATAATTACAATTTTGACACTCTCAAAATTATTTCCTTCCTATCCGCTAGAGTCGGTTCTTTCACTCCTCGCCTTGAGCTGTTACAGCCGTTTGAATGTTTTCGACTGACCCACTTGAGCTGATTTTTAACTTCGGGAAGAGACAAAAGTCACAAGGACTCAAGCCAGGTGAATGAAGAGGCTAAGAAGCCACAGGAATGTATTGTGTGTGTCTATCCGAGCTTATAATGAAATATGGAACATTCCATTAAGAAAATTGGCAGAAACTGTTATTTTTCTGTTACCGCAGATACAGATAGATCCTTCCAAAATAATGATATTGGTATAATATACTATAACATTTTACTGATTAATTGTTAGGTTGTAAGTGATTCAAAGTGCAAAGCGTTCAACACTGAAAGGCTCGCAGACCGCTATTTTGAAAGGTAGTTATTTTATATTCTGGGTTTATGAAGTACCTATAAGGATTTACTTAACACCCCTTTCTGTTTGAAAAAATGTTACAAAATGGCACCCAGCCGCCATCTTGATATTTTCAACTGTTATTCATGCTTTAAAATATGCGTCAATGCATCAATACTAATATCAGCTTCCTAACTTGACCCTTTCTGAAAGGCACTGTATGCACAAGTACTCGCATGTAACAAGATAGATTATTGATGTACAGTAGCTTTCTGACCTATTGTTGCAATAATAAAAAATTCAGTGCTTAATGGATTATGTAGAAAATACAGGGTGTCCGCAAAGTTGGGGTTTTCCTTTACACGACGTGTAGATCTTGAAAACATAATCAATTTTTCTTAGTACCATATACACCAATGTCTTAAGGGAATCGAGATAAAGGGCTCTGCAACATCAAAAATATCTGAGTACCGTCCTGTAGCCGCGACATCCCCGAGTGGTACTAGGACACTAGCTAAACCCGACGATAGAACTGGGTCGGAGTCAGTGTATCAGGTCAGTATGCGACCTTCAACCGACGGTTACGGTCACGCGTGTAGAGCTAATCGCGTAGACGAGAATCCCTCAACAAGCACTAGAGACGTGGCTAGAGAAGTGCAAGTATCAAAAACTAAAGTGTGGCAAACGCTGCGTGAAGAGAGGCTGTATCCGTTTCACGTCCAACGTGTACAAGCCCTTCAACCTGACGATTTTCCAGCAAGAGTGCGGTTTTGTGAGTGGTTGTTGCATCAACATGACAATAATCCGGACTTTTTGAAGTGCATATTGGTGACAGACGAGTCTACGTTCACGCGTAATGGGGTGAATAACTTTCGCAACACTCATGTTTGGTCAGTAGAAAATCCGCACGCTGTCCGTCGGGCACATTTTCAACGAACATTTTCGGTGAATGTTTGGGCTGGCATGGTGAACGATATGCTCATTGGACCATGTATTCTCCCAAATTGATTGGACGGGATGCAATACCTAGACTTTTTACGCAACATTTTGGCTTCCTTGTTTGCCTGCGTCTGCTCGGTAGCGCATCAGCTGATTTCACTTTCTGTTAGAGCGGTATGATTTCGGGCAGAGACGTACTTAGCCCTTCTCGTCAACTGGAGAGTGAGTACTTTTTCCTTTATTTTTTTTTACTTGGTCGCCCTCGTTTCACTACACATTACCTTTGTTATTTCAAGGGCAGTCGTTTCTGAAAAGGAAAACCCCAACTTTGCGGACACCCTGTATAACAGCTATACCTATACATGTGGCTCAAATACAACTTTTTTTTATAAGTAATATCATGAGAGCATCTGATTTTTTTATTAAAATATTGACGTATGGGTTTTAACTGTATTGTACGGTACATTTTTCTCAATCGCCAGGTCAATATTAGCCAAAGAATCACTTCCAAAGCGACTTATTTTCACTACATAAGCTGACTAGCTCTGTTTAAAAACAATACAGGGTGGCGCATCGAAAACGAAACAGACGCATTTACTGGTAGCTCAGTTTTATGTTTTTTATGATGTACCTATTAAAGTCTACTTTAAGCTTCAAATCAATAAATCTTCAAAACTACTGAACTGAAGTACATTAATTTTATATCATTATAAAGGGAATTGAAGGACCTTTAAAATAAGGTATCACTCGACCCCCCTTTCCATTTAAGATTTTGGGGATGGTGTCACCCCCGCTCAGGGGGCTGCACGTGCTAACGTGATTTTTTGCCAAACTTGTGTCCCCCTCGAAAACAAAATCGACGGGTCTGAGCGTTTAAAAAAAACTGACCTGCCAGTAAATGCGTCTGTTTCGTTTTCGATGCGCCACCCTGTATTACAAAATCGGAAAAATTGTTTACCGTCGTTTTCTGGTGTCCTAGAAGACCATAATTACATGCTATGAAAGGTATTTTTTCAGCTGTCAAGTTTTGTGCGTTTGTGATTGGTATAAATCAAGACGAGAGGAATGGTCATAAAAATATCACTCCAATAATGCACCGAATAATTACAGCTATGATCATTCAAATGAACAAACTAAGTAACAATGTATTCCTGCAGAATAGTTTTATTAAAAAGAAATGTATTTTGTATCCATGTGATCATGATAATGAGGATTCACACACAACAAATTTGGTTAAAACCACTTACCTGAGGTAAATAGATCATGGAATATTGCGTGACTTGTATAAACTTTCTAACAAAAAATTAATTTATTGTCTACAGATGCTTCCGTGTTGTTGCAATACTTATATGGGGTTGTCCAAAATGGACGCAGGAAAGTAAACGCATATTAAAACAAGAAAGATTGATATTTAAATCAAGTTGGGTACTTTATTTTGAAGGTTCATTTATACCATTTATGTATGAAAAATAATATCGCTGAAATGTTCACCACGACTGGATTTACAGACGTCCACGCGATGGTCGAAATTTTCAATGACATTTTGCAACATGGTCGGTTCTATGGCATTTATCTCGGCAATGATGTTATTTTTGAGTTCTTGGAGGGTGGCTGGTTTGTTGACGTAGACTGTGCTTTTCAAATATCCCCATAAAAAGAAGTCCAAGGGAGTCAAATCGCACGATCTTGGTGGCCATGGCACATTTCCTCTGCGCGAAATCACGCGATCACCGAAGAAGGACTGCAATCGATGGATATTGACGTTGGTTGTGTGGCATGTTGCACCGTCTTGTTGGAAATAAACATCGTCCATATCCATTCCTTCAAGTTGCGGCAAAAAATAGTCCTCTATCATCACGTGATATCGCTCAGAATTGACGGTAACGGCGTCCCCGGCCGCATTTTCGAAAAAGTAAGGTCCTGATGATGTCTTTTGACCACAATGCACACCACACAGTCACTTTTTGAGGATGCATCGGCTGCTCTTGATACTCACGGGGATTTTCGTTCGCCCAGATGCGGCAGTTTTGCTTGTTTACCGTCCCATTCAAAGTGAAATACGCTTCGTCGCTGAACACGATTTTTGATGAAAAATTGGCATCAATTTGGCGGTGTTCAAGGAGCAATCTGAGAACGTTCGGCGCGAAAAATGCTCTTGCGTCAATTGGATCTTGTAGGCGTGTACATACAAATCCTTGTGGAGAATGCGGAGCAAACTGGTTCTCGAAATGCGCAATTCTTGGGATCGACGCGTTGTTGATTGTTTCGGATCGTCTCTCACACTCTCCTTCACAACAGCAATATTTTCCGGTGTGCGAACGCTCCTTGGCCGGCCAGAGCCTGGCAGATTTGCCACAGAACCTGTTGCTTCGAATTTACGCACCAGACGACCGATGGTTGTTTCGTTTGGGAGGTTGTTGCGACCGAAATGTTCACGAAGCGCGCGAAACGTGTTTTTTATTTTGCACCATTTTTGTAGTGCTCTTGAATAACTTTAATGCGGTCTTCAATCGAATATGACTCCATAGCGATCAATGGTAAACATTCAACTAACAAAATGACATGTCGGTGACAGAAAACAAAGATGGCGTCTATGTCAAATTGACGTTTACTTTCCTGCGTCCCTATTGGACAACCCTTTATTTTTGTTCATGCAAGGCAGCATCATCTTTGTGAATCTAATCGTGTGTTGTTTCATAAGTACTCAGGACAATGTTTTTAAGGTTACTATGTGAGTTACACCGACAAGTTTATACTTTTTGAATGAGTAACACATTGTGCTTGAGCACTACCCGTGTGTTGTCTACTTACAACGTCGAAATGACGCATTGCATGTGGCAGGTGAAAACATCGAACGCTTCAGCAAAGTGTTGGAATGAAACTCATTTTTACATTGGTTTCGCATGTGACATATTGTCGAATGCAAAGAGCTAATGACTTCCAGAAAAATGTGCGTTCTAAACTTTTTACCGAAATTTTATTTTTCGGATTTGTTTCATCGCTTAAAATAAATAATCATTCTGCCTTTCTCTACCCTTTCTCTCCTCGAATTGACGTAATTTTTTGAAAACAAAGACAGAACAGAATATTTGCCCATTCCAGGGAATAACCACTGCCAAACTATCCCTTTTGTTTGGAAAACACTGTGAAGAAATGAAGATGTTGGATATATTATTATATTGGACATATTCACCTGTTAATTTCAGGAAGTGTATGATCTGTCACACTAATTCAATAAATTGGATACTTATGAATATTTTATCTACTCGAATATTATCGATAATTTGTCAATCAGAGCGGCTTAGAATAAAGCCAGTTTGCGTAGTGTGAAAGGTGTTCAGACTTGAAACAACGATATATGCATTGGCGAATTGCAACGTTATAATTAGTGAAGGTCGTTTAAAATTCAGCCATGAAAAGTGTCATATTAGCACAGTCAATCTATAAAGTAAGTAGAGAATTAATCCAAACATAGTATTGGAAATTTCAAGAAGATGAATACTGAAAAAATAATTTCTGCTATTTCTGGTTAAAGCCAAAAGTTGCCTCAATGCGACGAATTGTTTCTTCCCGTGCCCAAAATCTTAGGAATAAGAGTTAATCGTAATTCATAAGATTCATTGTTTGTTTACTTTATTTGGTTATCAAAAAGTGCTCAAAATTGGCAGAATATATATTTTTCACGATAAATCGGCTACCTCGTATCCATACGTTTTCTATAATGAAAAAATGGTCACAGAAAACGCGGTAAGCAATTGGTAAGCTATCAGCAGCTGTCAGTACAAGACGTGTAATAGTTTAGGCATTTTAAAAATCAAGTTACATAGTATTTCAGAGTAAAATTTCATTTGTCAGTCTACATTCGATTACTGTGATTTCCAAACGCATCCCAGGGCTACCACGTAACTACTTTCAACCTTTAATTTAATAAATAAAATATGTATATCTTTGAGTTTCTTATTTTAGCATTCAATGTCTTCTAGAACATCAAAAGATTTAGATAGTTTTCAGCCTCCATAAGCTTGATCAACTACATACAACATTGTTTCATGCCTTTTAGCAATAATCAGTACAATATAGGATTAGGCTTGGAGAGCAGAAAAACAGGAAGCAAACTAACACATATAGTCTACTGAAGACTTCAGTCTGTAATGCATGTAAATTTTGTACTGCAGCGACCATAATCGACGATCTAATTTAATTGACCTGTAATCTATACTAAGTGACATATAAATCCGAACACCCAGTTTAAATGGTTTTATTTTAATAAAATTTTGTATAAGTACTTAATGAAGCATAATAAGTAAATGATAAAAATTTCAAAATGATTGCACTGCTTTAAAGCCCTTTGACCTTTAATAATGTGTGGATGCACCCTGATGTGCTACGCATTCTCCAACGCGCCTAGGCATGCTTCTGATCAGATGGTCAATGTCCTCCTGTGGTATCTCATTCCAGGCAACCACCAACTCCTCTCGAAGTGCTTCTAGAGTCTGAGGAGGACGTTGCAAATTGAGCAATCTCCTACCCATCATATCCCACACGTGCTCAATTGGGGATAAGTCGGGAGATCTTGGTGGCCATGGTAACAATGTGACATCATTATGTTGAAAGAAGTCTATTGTGACTCTTGCAACATGTGGTCGGGCATTATCTTGTTGGAAATTTGGATCTGCCAGGGTGTCAAGATAGGGTAAAAGATGGGGTTCTAGAACTTCGTGGATATAACGCTGCGCGTTCATGTTACCTCTGATGAAGATTAAAGGTGACCTGGAACCATAAGCTATAGCACCCCCAACCATAACTCCAACAGTGTGATGAACATGTCTTTCAACAAAAAACTGTGGATTCCTCCTTTCACCACGTCGCCTTCCAGCCCTGGCACGACCATCGCGCATGCCTAAACAAAATCGAGACTCGTCACTAAAGACAATACTGTTCCATTCCGGATCCCAGAGTGACCGTTGTCTGCACCACTCAAGGCGATTACGTCGGTGTTCTCGAGTTAAAGGGAGGACCCAGTGTGGCCGGTATGAAAACAAGCCAAAACTTCTCATTCGTCGGTAAACACTTCGAATGCCAATAGGTCTTCCGTGTTCTGCAAACCATTCATTTGCAATGGACCTGGTAGTGGAGAAACGGTCCCTTAAGGCCAATAATCTTAGGCGGCGATCTTCACGGTCTGTTGTTCTACGGCGGCGTCTAGTGCCCCTTGCTCTTTGCGTACGGCCTTCTCGAAGCCATGCCTGACAACACCTAACCACAGTGTCTACACTTCTTTGCACTCTAACTGCAATTTCCCGAAAAGAAAGTCCAGCTTTCCGAAGTCCCACTATACGGCCCCTATCAAACTCACTAAGTTGACGAAATCGTACAGGTCTCCGTACTCTAGGCATCGTAACCGATCGTAAAGGATGTCAAGAACCAAAATCCGCCGACGTTGATTCTTTACTGCGGCTGAAATATTTTTAGAGCGTTAGTGAATTAAAAAAAAGCAGTATAAAAACCGGGATGTCCAACTGATAAGGCTGAAAATTTTTTCACTTGTTATTTACATTCACCAACTTTTATTAAAATAAAACCATTTAAACTGGATGTTCGGATTTATATGTCACTTAGTATATTCACCTCTAGCTACGTTTTTTTTTCTTCTAGCCCAAGACGTCAAAGTCATGGTATCTGTAGTTTAACGCCATCTTCTTTCATCCCTTTTAATATATTAACAAATCAATTGACTGCACTATATAAATCACAGAAAAATATACATATCGCGCATGTAAATGAGTAGTAGGTATTGCCAAGAATTGGAGAGCTAAAAAGTGCACCTACCCAGGTTTGTACACGATTAGCAACCAGATAATGGGTTATGTAATATTAATTGTATTTTTTATTTATTAGTTGAACTGGTTTTAGTGTGACATATGTCATATATTATTTCTAATGTAAAGCAATACAATATTCTTTGCACCACATTCATGAAACTATAATTACTAATAATAGGAAAGTCATAAATTTGAACTTTGACGCCTTTTCAGATTGTGAACTTGTGTGACCTTGAGAGCGGTGGATACTGTAATCACACTGCAAACTTTTAGCTGCTGCCTTTATTCCTATTGGAATGTTTGTTACGAAAGTACACATTGATTTTCTTACTCTGTGAGTTTCTTCGGCATTGCGACGTTATAGTCAAACAAATTATATCGTATATTTTTGTCCTAATAAAACACATATGACACCTATGCCAGGATTGGCTCTTTGCCATCTGCATCTGATCCACTTCGTTATTTGTTCTCTTTCATCCTTCTATTCTTTCTCTATTTTGTTTTGAATTTGTCCGTTCTGATTATCGACAAGAATCAACCGAATTCGCAGCGATTCCTAAGCTTAAGAATCAATCAGTGGTAGCGTAAAACTAATTTCATATTTTCACTAGAATCTCTAGACGTTTTCTAATTTTTATGGTTTTCTTACAATGTGACGACCATCATCGCATATATGAATACGGATAGCCTAATGTAGCGATTTGTTTTGGAGATTCAAAATCAACCGAGCACCAGCAAAAACACTTTTTTCAATTAGCTAATTGGAAAATGGACTTTCTAATGACACGTTCCAAGTATTTCAATGCAGAAGTTACATCATAAGTTTTACATTTGCATGGGTGACTTGTACAATATACACAAGAAGCTAAATATGTATTTTCAAACGGTCTTTATGGCAAGTTCGTTGCTTTGTGATATAATGTTGTTGGGCGTAAGCAGTACATGAACATTAATTCAGAATGCATAATTGGTTCTCAATAGCCCGTACGAAGGTGCGAATTATACAGTAGACGTTTTGAACTCCGATTTTCTCGGTATTGTATGTATCGAATAAATTCTTTTCAAAGAGGCTTTGTGTGTGGATCTGAACGACAGTAAGTTCAGAGAAAATGTTATGATTCTTTCTATTTTTGCTTCTCACGCCATCGATCTGTCTGCGCCTGTTTCTTTGGCTCCTCAAAAGGTACTATTTAAACATTGATGAAACTGCGACATAAGAAAAGGGTTTTTTAGGTTTCGAAAATTCTTCTACTTGTAGTGAAGTTAAGAATGCTACTGACGCCGATTTGGTAGGAGTTGCGGTGAAGTCATAAAGATTATTTAATAATAATAATAATAATAATAATAATAATAATAATAAGAATATATTTATTACCCTTATTAAACAGTATATACGTATACAAAGTTTACAAAAAAAAGCCTTAAGAGTATAAAGGGCTACATCAGCTTACCCCTTAAAGAAGTAGCTGCTAGAGCCAAAAAAAAACAAACAAATTTAAACAATTCTATAGTAAGACAAATGGCTATTAAGACATTGATAATTAATATTGTTTTAAACTTAAGAAATATAACGAAGTATAGTAAGTTGAGAAATGGAAATTTAGAATGAGAAGAGAAAGCGAGGGGAAAGAGAAGAAGAGAAAAGGGGAGCAGGAGATGTGTTTTCTATGATATCTGAGACAGTAAATCACTTTTAAGGTTCCACTTAAACAAAGATATCGAGAGAGAAAAATCTGTAATTTTGAATTTATTTACCAAAAAGGCAATTTGATATTTATTTATTTATTGATTTCCAACAGGTGAAACCCAATTACACGAAACGCTGAAAAAAATAACAATTAAAGAGACATGGTTCTTGGACTTAAATCTATAGTATCACACATTCTAAATAAGATTGGATGATCTATAGCAGTTAATAATCGATGCACAACTGTCACTGTAAATATCACACGATTCAGTAACACTGTTCATGACGCAGCACATGAGATTAATTGGCGATTTTGTCATAACATTTGTTTGACAATAGAATGCCGTTTGTTGTCGACTCCCTAGCCTTGGAACGCGGAAACATATTTTTTCAAGTAAATTTTGACAGTCAATTTTATTGTGAATGAGGCCATACAAAAACGACAAAGCAAATATGTTTCGTCTTGTTGACAGTGAATCCAAATTGAAAAACTCTAATAGGGCACTATGGTGACAACCTCTTTCTGGATAAGAACCTGTGCATTTAAAGTGAAAATACTTTAAAGCTTTACATTGAATGGCCTCAAGCATCACGACAGCATTTTGGTATATAGGAGACCAGATCAGAGTCGCATACTCCAACTTGCTCCTGACAAAAGTAAAAAATAAAGTCATTAATGTATCAACATTGGAGAAACCCTTTCAGTTTCTGATACAGAAACCAAGTAGTCGAGTGGCAGCCGACGAGATATTGAGAATATGCTCAGTAAGCGTTAGCTTGGTATCAAAAATGACTCCAAGGTCTCTATAACAGGTGCATCTGTCTATAACCTGACCATTGATGTTATAATTATCATAAATTAAATAGTTAGCTTTTCTTGTATAAGTCATAACTTTACTTTTCGAAACATTCAGACTGAGACAGTTTCGTGAACACCATGACGAAATTAGAGCTAAGTCATCTTGCAACATGACGCAATCCTCGACTGTCTTGACTGACGTGCAGATTTTAAGGTCATCAGCGAAAAACAACTGGAAACACTTCAGTTCAAAAGACAAGTCATTAATAAATATCAAAAACAATAATGGGCCTAGATTTGACCCTTGATTTACCCCAGACGTGGCCCGATAGTAACTCGACCTATGACCACCATATTCGACAAATAACCTTCTATCCCTCAAATACGAATTCATGAGTGACAGCATTGCATCAGACATACCCACTGTTTTAAGCTTATCCAGAAGTGCATAATGATCATCTTGATCAAACGCCTTCTGAATATCTGTGTAGATGACATCAACTTGTCCCTGATCGTCCAGTACTTCAGAAATGTACTGAGTAATTAGAGCCAAGTTGGTGACCGTAGATCTGCCTCTCATAAACCCATGCTGATTAATAGAGACTGCACCCCTGACCGAGCAGTAAACCGTTTCATAAGCAATGATCTCAAACAACTTGCTGAAATTGCACAGGATTGCTATTTGGCGATAGTTGGAAATATCAGAGATATCTCCACTTTTGTGAATAGGACATATTTTAGAGGTCTTCCAGATATTTGGATATGTCTCTGATTTTAGAATTAGGTTGAATCTGGAAGCCAGCGGTTTCGCTAGTATATGAATGCAATCTTTAACGAAAAAACTTGGAATACCATCACATCCAGACGTCATTTTGTTCTTTAATCTTTTCGAAGCCCTAATTACGTTTTCTTCACTTATATTTTTTAAAGAAATGATATCGGTAGAATTATTTGTTGGAGGAGATGACCCTAGTAGACCAGACGGAATAAAAACTATTGAAAAGAAGGTAGCAAAACTGTCCACTATATCCTGAGGCGTATCGCAGACATTGCCGTTAAGCGTCATCCTTGGGGGGATTCTACATAGATTGCTGTTTTTTGATCTGGGCAAATGACCAGAATTTGCTAGGATCATTGACAATGGCATCCTCAATCGATTGGACGTAAGCGGAGTAGGCAACGCTGATCTGGTTCTTAATGAGCTTCCTAAAATTACTGAACTGATCATAAGAAAACTTAGTACCGTCACGTTTCCAGTTCCCTCTTGCTACGTCCTTCTTCTTGATATTAAGTATAATTTCACGTGTGAACCATGGGGGATACGAAAACATTTTATTTTTACATTTAGGGACATGGACCTCAAAGATGTTATTGATGATATGAGAATGATTTCTTAAAAGATTCTTTATTGTGTGATGGTATTGTAATCAAATTCAATCTTCTAATGTTCAGATTATGTACATCAGTCCGGTAACTAATTTTTAAGTGAAGATAAGGAGGGCTTTTATATTTTATAATCTTGTAAAAAAAGAAAGAAGAGTGCAAGGTACGCCTCTGAGCCATATTCAACAATCCCAGTTCAGGTAGTTTGTGGGATACTCTTTGTCTACCCCTTATACCAAATATCAATCTCAGACAAGAATTCTGAGATTTTTGAACCCGTTTTAGTTTCACACTATCAAGAAATGGGCCATATATCATATCAGCAAAGTTGAAGTAGGACAACACTAAAGCTTCGCAGTGCGTGGCTTTAGTATTTTGTGATAGGTAATGTCTATGGGGGTAAATTATTTTTAACATTGAATATGCTTTTCTTAGGCACTGAGTAATGTGCTCTCTAAACTTAAGTTTAGAGTCAACCACTAAGCCCAAATCCTTCGCGGAATCCCTAAATGATACTATATTGTCCCCTAGTTTGAGCTTAATATTATTTTCTAATACGTTTCTGCAGGAATCACTACAAAACAATATAGCCGTCGATTTACTAGGGTTTATCTTTAACAAGTGATCTTCAGAGGTTTTGAGAAGGCTATTCAAGTCGGATATATTTCAAAATAGCCACTACTATCTCATGATTAATCATGTCAAATGCTTTCGTGTAGTCCAATAACACCAAGACAGTAGCATTTCCCGCATCCTGTTCTCTGATGACATCATCCACAAGATCTGTTAATGCTGTGGAACAACTGTACCCGGTTCTAAACCCTGACTATCTAGGGGGGATGATATTGTTGGCAAAAACGTAGTTAGCAACTTGTATAGCGATTGCCTTTTCCAAAAGTTTAGAAAGGGTCGGTAAAAGCGAGATTGAACGTAGTTGACCAAATTCTGTCGGATTGTTAACCTTAGCTAATGGAAGAACATTGGCTAGTCCAGCTTTTAGGAAAATAAGACCATTTAATACAACTATTTATAATATGGGTTATAAAAGGAGCTATAAGAGGGCAACACAAGGAAATCAGGATAACGTTCAGCCTTCGTCTTGATACTGAGGATACTATTTAAAACAAAATCTTCATCGATTAGGTTAAATGAGAAGGTTTCATTAAGCAAGGAGTTGTTGTTATAGAAATGCAACAATTCTTGTTTTGGAGTATTATTTTGTGATATTTGGGCAAAGTAGGTAATAAGTTCATTAACATTCCTTAAATGGTCAGGGATGTATTTATTTTATTTCTAAGTATATTTAGTTTATTTAGGTCAGCCCATTTTTTCCTTTTCTGAGCAATTCTAAAACTTTAAATTTAGATATGCCTTTTTTTCGGCTCTAATAGCAGAAGTGGTCAGGTTTCTTAATTGTTTATCATAGTCTCGATGACCAGTTTGGTGCGTTCGTCTAAAACGAGAAAGAGCTTGATTTCGAAGAATGTTCATAACTTAATAACTAATGACTTAATTTCAATGCTTCCATTATATATTATCTTTTCGGATACATTTAATCGTTTCCTTTTTTGTTATACATATTAGACGGGCTAACCTGTGTCGAATATACCCTAAAACGTTGCATACGAAGTGCAGAGTCTACCTACTTGACGCCATCTTTAAGCAACTTTCACTATAACATAATAACATCAATCCCACATGCATTTGCTTTGATGAAATTTTCAAAAAAATCGATCCACTTGACGTTAGGCTTGGACCTAGATATTTCGATGGCTTCATTGTGCGGCAAGTACACAGAGTCAGCCTACTTGACGGTATTTTCTGTTTATATTTCAAAATAAGCTAGAACTGTAATAAATGCTGTAAGTACCAATTTCCAATTGTGTACACACAATTTATACTAAGTGACATATAAATCCGAACACCCAGTTTAAATGGTTTTATTTTAATAAAGTTGGTGAATGTATTTATCTTACTGTAAATAACAAGTGAAAAAATTTTCAGCCTTATCAGTTGGACATTCCGGTTTTATACTGCTTTTTTTTAATTCACTAACACTCTAAAATGAATATTTCAGCCGCAGTAAAGAATCAACGTTAGCGGATTTTAGTTCTTGACATCCTTTACGATCGGTTACGATGCCTAGAGTACGGAGACCTGTACGATTTCGTCAACTTAGTGAGTTTGATAGGGGCCGCGTATAGTGGGACTTCGGGAAGCTGGACTTTCTTTTCGGGCAATTGCAGTTAGAGTGCAAAGAAGTGTAGACACTGTGGTTAGGTGTTGTCAGACATGGCTTCGAGAAGGCCGTACGCAAAGAGCAAGGGGCACTGGACGCCGCCGTAGGACAACAGACCGTGAAGATCGCCGCCTAAGATTATTGGCCTTAAGGGACCGTTTCTCCACTACCAGGTCCATTGCAAATGAATGGTTTGCAGAACACGGAAGACCTATTGGCATGCGAAGTGTTTACCGACGAAGGAGAAGTTTTGGCTTGTTTTCATACCGGCCACACTGGGTCCTCCCTTTAACTCGAGAACACCGACGTAATCGCCTTGAGTGGTGCAGACAACGGTCACTCTGGGATCAGGAATGGAACAGTATTGTCTTTAGTGACGAGTCTCGATTTTGTTTAGGCATGCACGATGGTCGTGCCAGGGTTAGAAGACGACATGGTGAAAGGAGGAATCCACAGTTTTTTGTTGAAAGACATGTTCATCACACTGTTGGAGTTATGGTTTGGGGTACTATAGCTTATGGTTCCAGGTCACCTTTAATCTTCATCAGAGGTAACATGAACGCGTAGCATTATATCCACGAAGTTCTAGAACCCCATCTTTTACCCTATCTTGACACCCTGGCAGATCCAACTTTCCAACAAGATAATGCCCGACAAACATGTTGCAAGAGTCACAATAGACTTCTTTCAACATAATGATGTCACATTGTTACCATGGCCACCAAGATCTCCCGACTTATCCCCAATTGAGCACGTGTGGGATATGATGGGTAGGAGATTGCTCAATTTGCAACGTACTCCTCAGACTCTGGAAGCACTTCGAGAGGAGTTGGTGGTTGCCTGGAATGAGATACCACAGGAGGACATTGACCACCTGATCAGAAGCATGCCTAGGCGCGTTGGAGAATGCGTAGCACATCAGGGTGCATCCACACATTATTAAAGGTCAAAGGGCTTTAAAGCACTGCAATCATTTTAAAATTTTTATCATTTACTTATTATTATGCTTCATTAAGTACATATACAAAATTTTATTAAAATAAAACCATTTAAACTGAACAAGGTCGAAAAGTTTCGCGTCCGATCGTTCGTTGGAGTCTCCATGTAAAAGCATTGGATCAATGTACGGTGAGATCCAAATTTTGCTGACGTCGTAAAGTGGATGTATGGGCACCAAGAAAATGATACGGTCAATATGGATTCCTCAAAGAGACGGTTCCGTCGCTCATAATTTGGAAACATATTTTTGGGGAGGAATAATAGAAACGGGCCTGCAAATTCCCAATTGGCTGACTTAATCCCCCTTTTCACGTTGCCCACTGGGCTTCTGTTCGGCCCGTAAGTTTGGAAATCGTCCCTTCATGTTAGAAGAAAAAACAAGCGTAAACGGTAGATAACCCAACTAACAATTATCACTCCTATTGGAGTTGCAAGAACGATTATACAGTATTCCTTAAACAGCATTGTATTCTGTAAGAACATTGGCAAAACCCTCTCAGAACAGCTATACAAGCGGAATGGGCACACCTAATAGGACACTTCAGTCATTTAAGAGGTTGTTAAAGGGCTGCAGGTAACAGTTATACAACAAAAGTGTAAGCCTCTTGCAGCCGCTATAGGACATTTGCATCAGTGCATGATTCAGTTTTTGTATACCTGTATATCTTATCACCGCTTTGATTTCAGATACTTGGCAACCTAACAGTCCTCAACATAGAGAGCCATCAAATAACAGAGTTGCCAAAAGACTCGTTCGCCCTCTCTGACATGGCAGGCACACTGATGAGGTTCCACTTGACAGGCGGAAACCTCACTGCTCCTCCTCCCGAAGCCCTTCAGCCTTTGAGGAGGTTAAGGACTCTCGACTTGCACGGTAATCAGATTGCCGAGTTGAAAAGGAACCAATTTAAGGGACTGAGGGATGTCGAAGTGCTGGATCTTAGTTACAACGAGATACCTAAAGTAGATGCAAGTCACTTAGGAGATCTCACCAAGATTTCGTGGTTCAACGTATCTAACAATCGTCTGACAGAAATAACTAGGTGAGTAACATTATGTACATGAAAAAGTGCTCATGGCAATTATTAATATGCAAACAACGAACGACGTTTTAAAAAACAGACTTTATTTAACAGAAGACGAATGAGTACTGGTCAAATTCTTTAACGTACCTTTTAAGTAGCTCCTATTTATAACCTAGGCTAGAATAAGGGAATTGAAAAGTACAAACTAGGCATCGCTACATATGAGATATAAATGAAACGAACGAACGAAACGAACGAAACGAACGAAACGAACGAAACGAACGAAACGAACGAAACGAACGAAACGAACGAAACGAACGAAACGAACGAAACGAACGAAACGAACGAAACGAACGAAACGAACGGAGCGAACGGAGCGAACGGAGCGAACGGAGCGAACGGAGCGAACGGAGCGAACGGAGCGAACGGAGCGAACGGAGCGAACGGAGCGAACGGAGCGAACGGAGCGAACAAAGCGAACGGAGCGAACGGAGCGAACGAAACGAACGAAACGAACGAAACGAACGAAACGAACGAAACGAACGAAACGAACGAAACGAACGAAACGAACGAAACGAACGAACGAACGAAACGAACGAAACGAACGAAACGAACGAAACGAACGAAACGAACGAAACGAACGAAACGAACGAAACGAACGAAACGAACGAAACGAACGAAACGAACGAAACGAACGAAACGAACGAAACGAACGAAACGAACGAAACGAACGAAACGAACGAAACGAACGAAACGAACGAAACGAACGAAACGAACGAAACGAACGAAACGAACGAAACGAACGAAACGAACGAAACGAACGAAACGAACGAAACGAACGAAACGAACGAAACGAACGAAACGAACGAACGAACGAAACGAACGAAACGAACGAAACGAACGAAACACGAACGAACGAAACGAACGAAACGAACGAAACGAGAACGAAACGAACGAACGAACGAACGAACGAACGAAACGAACGAAACGAACGAAACGAACGAAACGAACGAAACGACGAACGAACGAAACGAACGAAACGAACGAAACGAACGAAACGAACGAAACGAACGAAACGAACGAAACGAACGAAACGAACGAAACGAACGAAACGAACGAAACGAACGAAACGAACGAAACGAACGAAACGAACGAACGAACGAACGAAAAACGAACGAAACGAACGAAACGAACGAAACGAACGAAACGAACGAACGAACGAAACGAACGAAACGAACGAAACGAACGAAACGAACGAAACGAACGAAACGAACGAACGAACGAAACGAACGAACGAACGAAACGAACGAACGAACGAACGAACGAACGAACGAACGAACGAAACGAACGAACGAACGAACGAAACGAACGAAACGAACGAAACGAACGAAACGAACGAAACGAACGAAACGAACAAACGAACAAACGAACAAAACGAACAAAACGAACAAAAACGAACAAAACGAACAAACGAACAAAACGAATAAAACGAATAAAACGAATAAAACGAATAAAACGAATAAAACGAATAAACGAATAAAACGAATAAAACGAATAAAACGAATAAAACGAATAAAACGAATAAAACGAATAAAACGAATAAAACAATAAAACGAATAAAACGAATAAAACGAATAAAACGAATAAAACGAATAACGAATAAAACGAATAAATCGAATAAAACGAATAAAACGAATAAAACGAATAAAACGAATAAAACGAATAAAACGAATAAACGAATAAAACGAATAAAACGAATAAAACGAATAAAACGAATAAAACGAATAAAACGAATAAAACGAATAAAACGAATAAAATAATAAAACAAATGAAATACATGAAATAAATAAAACAAAATGTATAAAGTTATAAGTGGAAACTAAGAAATAGTTGTATGGGCCTGTTTGACTGACTTGACCTATTTTTTGTAATACAGAATCGTAGCTGACTTTTTTAAATGGGCTAACTTGTGATACACATAACCCTTTATGATGTGATGGCTGCGTTGCGTGTAGCCGTTAGCACTGAAATACGCCGTCTTGCTTTGCTTTCAAGAAGAAAACTGATTTTTAAATCTCGTGTTCCGAGCAGCTTACGCGTGGGAAGTAACCTGTTGACTGTACAAATACGTGTGTCCGAGTTTTTCGTACGACTCATTTCAACAAAGGCCATCACATAGAAGCACTCGAAGACAAAACGCTAAAAGTCGGAGCTGTTTTTGATAACATCGAGCAAAGTTTATCAAAATATATCTACAGTACACACAGATGAAATCAGTTTTTGCCGCCGAACATGAAAGAACGGCCGCTTTAACACACACATAGGAAATTGTACCAGTTGAGCTCATGCAAGGTTATCCAGTCAACACTCTTTTTCTTAGATTTTTTTTTGTTTCTCTGAGAGATGTATGCTTCGTTAAGGTTTAACTTTAAATTATAGGAGATCCATGGGTTCGGTCGTTAACGTCAAACAGAAAAATTCAGGTAAAGCTGGATAGCACTATCTCTAATCCAGATGGCCTGAACTTTGGGGACCTCAGGGTGAAGTGCTATCACCGTTTCCGCTTTGTTATTTGTGAACGATTTAAATGATCACATAATTGATAATTGTTGTACCTTCATTGGTTACACAACTATAACAGTATCACCAAAAGTCGGCAGAGGATCCAGCAAGTAAGGCTAACATCATAATTCAGATTTTTCAATAGTGAGTAGCATTAAATAGGTTACTAATTAATACAGATAAACAAAATATATCGTGTATCACAACTTAGGCACATAACATCACAGTTACAATAAACAACTGGAAAGAGTACCAAACATAACATTTTTAGGTTAATAGTGGATGAAAATCTGAGCTG
The DNA here is from genome assembly GCA_963669975.1 of Acanthoscelides obtectus. Classification (NCBI taxonomy): domain Eukaryota; kingdom Metazoa; phylum Arthropoda; class Insecta; order Coleoptera; family Chrysomelidae; genus Acanthoscelides; species Acanthoscelides obtectus. The sequence goes on along the minus strand of CAVLJG010000007.1, from coordinate 10,109,765 downwards.
GAAGTGTATGCAGCTAAAAAGATGAATTCAGTATTTTTTGCTCTAGGAAGCTTAAAATACGCAATAAAACACGTATTGAACGTCAACTGCTCTTTGTATATTCCTCAAATATTTAGTGCTATATTGAGGATCATCTGTTGAGATCTTCATCCTTCAAAAAGTATAGTCAGACTCTTATTCTCATTGCATCCTCTAGAGTCGTGTCCAAAAATACACAAAATTAAAAAAATACGAACTTAGCATCACTACTCAACCCAGAGGCGTGCTTCATGTGAAATCATATCCTTCCAAATTCACGTACCTAAAAGAGTTATATGGAACAACTATAGCCTCAGCACATACCATAATAGCCGGTCCGCTTACTATAGATACGTGACACTTTTTGCTGTAACTATTTTTGATTCATGTATAAGAATGAAGATTGAAAATTTCACCACATAATTAAATTACCTTTTTTCGGAGACCACATATACTCGAAGAAACAGATCTCTCATTAACTTTCTAACTTCTTTGTCGTCGGTAAAATTATTTTATTTCTCCTACTACTCATGACAAATTTCAGGTGACAATATGTAAGTTAATTAACAAATTTTCACGGGAAACTTGGCTGAGTGTGTTTTCCATCGGCTTTCATCAGAGTTTTTTATAAACTTTTTGACGAGATGAAGTGAGAATCATCAGAGGAACCTGTCATTCATAGTCAACAAATAGTTATTTGAATATTTTTCTGTGAACGCTATATCATTTGAACAATAAAATAATTTTTTCTTTATTGGGTATATGAAAAACTAGTTTTTTGATAACTGAAAGCTATCCTCCTTAAAGCTTTTTCAGAGAGTAGTTTAGAGAAGATTGATAATTCCCAAAGTACTGGTGCGCCATCTATTACTTTTTTTTACCTATAAGTTTATGTGTTACCATATCAGTCAAAAGTCATGTGATATGCATAAATGAACTGTCAAAGGTATGCCATTAATAGTCATGGATTCGTTTACTACACAACAACGCATTTTGGTGATCCAAACTTATTACGAAAACCGTCGAAATATAAAAATACTTTTCGTTTTTGTTAATCGATGCTGGAAAGAAAAAACGGATTTTCGGCCAAAGTCCCTTTTTCTGATGAGGCTCATTTACACCCCAACGGGTACGTAAATAAGCAAAATTGCAGATTCTGGGGGCTGAAATCCACACCAATATCATGAACAACCTCTCCATCATGAACAAGTGACTGTTTGGTGCAGATTATGGGCTGGTGGCATCGTGGGACAATTCTTCTTTGAAGATACCGAAGAAAAGGCCATTACCGTCAACGTGGAACGTTATCGCGGCATGTTAACAGACTTTTTGTGGCCACAATTGGATCGTATTGGTGCCGACGATCTTTGGTTTATCCAGATGGAGCAACGGCTCGCACATCTCGCCAAACATCGCCTTATTGCACACGAAATTTCAAGACCGCATAATTTCACGAAATTCGGATGTTGGCCCCGAGATCGTGCGATTTAATACCTTTTGACTATTTTCCTTGGTGATTTTTGAAAGGAAAAGTGTATGCGAATGGCCCCGGACAATTCAAGACCTAAAGCGCAATATTCGGACTGAAATTGCGGCCATACACCCGATTATTCTGGGAAAAGTCATTGAAAATTTAACGTTCGGATATTGGCCTGTAAACGAAGCCGCGGTGGTCACATGACTGATGTTATTTTTCATACATAAATGGCATAAACTAACCTTCATTTGTCAATAAAAAAATTCATAAAAAGCTTGTTGATTTTTGAATAGAAAAAAAAGTAATAGATGAACGCACCCTGTAACATGATATTTCCGACACCCTTTCTCTTCTTTTGTCGATTTTAACACTACATAAATATGCGCGAATTATCCTTTTCTGTATGCATCATGTGCTCTTATTGCCCAAACACAATCATTAATCATAATTACGCTGCTTACCCACCCCAATTAAAACATCGTAGCACATACATCAGTCGACGTCTGCCGGCGTTGAAAAATTGCTCGGCGAATGCTTAAGCATTCACGTAACATTATAACATTCATGCTTCTATACACTAAACACTATCATTAGCATCACCTCGATATGTATCAGAGAGTTTTTCAAGAAGGATGCTGTTGAGTACTACATCCTATCTTATTGTTATTGAGTTCATTCATTACTTATTCTAATCACAGTGGCCTTCATTGTTCTGATGTCTCATTATAGTTATTAACTAAGCATATTAGATATTTGGGAAGAGTTCCTTTTTTACTTTATTTACATCATCACTTATTGTTGTTTTGGTAAAATATTTTATGGTTCTTTACCCCACAGTTATTGATAAAAATATATTCAATTCATCAATTCAATCTGTATGTTTTTCACATGACATACATTCAAAAAGCAACAAGAGGAATTGTTACAAGTTTTCTGAGATGTGATTTTCGCGATACTTTTACAAAGACAACTATTGTCCTAATACGATAGTAGATGTATTTACGCGTCGTGCCCTAGACGTCCAAGTCTACTATTTTCTTCAAGAAAATGGTATACCTGACAATGGAAATTGGAAAACACGCTATATTTTTTTTTCGAATAAAATATCGCTCCAAGATTGGGACATGCTTAGTTAGTCATTAAAAAGGCATTACTGGAAAGTTTTACAGGAAGTGACCTTGGCTTCCGTATTTTATATTTTCTTCCATAATGGTATGGTGTATCTGAAGTCACTTGAAATAGCAAAAACCTTTGGTCGGCGCGTCCTTTGTAATTTCATGACGTATCATAGGCGTGCGGTAAAATTTATTTAGAACGATAATAATAATGTTTTTATATCACAATAAATGGATTTTACTATCTTCTTATTTTTTGATTTGGGATAAAAAATACTTATATGGGAGTTTAATTTATGTTGACTGAAAGTTAAGAAATGGAAAAATTACAGAATTCCAACGTTTGACATAGGCGAATATTTACATAGCAGGTAGGTATATAAAAATGTATATAAAGACTTACATTATAGGTATTTATATATCATCCTCGCCTTCGGAGCTGTCGCTAGAGTCATCTTGTAGAGGAATTACAACGGGATTTACAGGAGGCAAACACAATATTCATTTTCTTTTTCAATAATATGCCTAGAACACTGCTTCCATAGGTCTGTTGCAGCAATATGAGATACTGCATCTCTTATTGTGGCCAATAGCGATTCACTTAATTGAGGGGTCTGATTATGTTTTCTTACTTTTTTTTAAAGCAGCCCAGACCAACACAATCGGGTTAAAAATGCAGTATAGGGAGGTAGACGTAATACTTCATGGCCATTTTGCTGAAGCAGATTGTCACAACATACTCTTTTCAAATTTTTGTCTTTTAATAAGATCCAATAATATGGCTTTGGTTGATTTTTGTGGTATTTCCATTCCCTTATCCATCATAAAATCAATAATGTCTTGTTTTTTTGTGCCTGTATTCGGAATTTTGTTTTTCTGTCGGGAATGGTATGGCGCATTGACCATAATAATCACTGAATTTGGAGAAATGTTTGGTATTAACTGCTGCTCTATCCACTTTTCAAATAAGTCGGAGGTCATGTCCTCATGATAGTCGGCACATGATTCTTTGATATTTTTGGCAGATAACAGCAAGGCATTAGGTATAAATCCATTTTTCACTGCCAGCATGGAGAATAATGATTCGTTTTCCACGGTTGCATGGTGCATTTAAATGCACTTGTTGCTGTCGTCAACCCAGCCGTACTGCAACAACATCATGGGTATCATACCACGTTCACCCAGGTAAATCAGATTTCTTTTCTGCTCTCTATAGATTTAAACTTTGTGCAAAAATTCTTGGCGCAATTCAACGATTCGAGACGACTCCATATCACCATTCTTTTATCTAATTTTTTGTATTGAAACCACACAGTTTTACAATACAGTGGCAGTGAGTCTAAGCATTTGTAATTATAAAAATCTTCAGGATATCTTTTAATTTATCCCGTATCATTTTCAAACGTGGGCACCAAATTTTCTTTATAAAATCCGTATATTATACGACGAATATCTTCCTGAAAACCCACGTCTATTCTTTTTAATTTTTGCCCTATGCGCTTTCTGTGGAAGGAATGGTTGACTACATCTCCCCTTTTATAACCCGATAAATGGTAGACCGACTGATTTTGTCAGGATAACAAATTCTTTTAAAATTTGATTTTGCGAGGAATCTGGATTTTCGTTTTTCAGACAATCATACATATTTAGGATTACTCTTGGGTCTGTTCCTCTAAATCTTTAAGAAAGAATTCTGCCTGCACAGGTTCATCAACCATCTCCTCGTGGCTTGGAGCATTTCCCAAGGTCTCCAAAGAGCCATATTTAGGAAACACCAGAACAATCAACACAACAATTAAATCAACAAGTAAACTGAGTATTCAAAAGTCAAAAACACACAAACTAATAAAATCTATGAAAAAACACGGACAGACTAAAGAAAACACGTTTATTCACCGCTACAACGGCACTGGCTAAACTGTTTCAATTTCAGTAGCCACCTGCACTTGTTCAGAGCTCTGAAATACACGCTTTCTCATTGGCTATGTCCACGCATACTCGTGCTTTACTCCACGTGGACCGGTGAAACTGCCTTTGATCTTATACGGGGGATATTTGCTGCGAAATTTGCGATTTTTGCAGCAAACAGAGCGTGTTAAATATAGATATATAAAACGCACCCGGTATTTCTTAGTGTTTCAAGTGACTTCAGATAAAGTATACTTCTATGTAAAATATTTCTAATGACTGTTCATAGTCGTAAGGTAATGATACATTTGAAAAGGCTTCAGGCTAGAAAAAAATCCTTGTTTGACGTCTTGTTTTTAGAAGAAAGCAGCCTTGCTCCGAAAGCTTAATCAACTGAGATACATGATTTGATACACTGTTTTTGCTGTTTCAAAAACACAGTGATTTTGATAAAGGATTCGTAATCAGCTATCCGAAGAGCCACAAGACATTGATTTCAGGTCATTTGAAAATTTTCAGATTCTCTATAGCATTTTATGCTGCATTGTATACCAATATACCTAAACAATAATGAAACAAGACTACTTCTTCTTAAATCCTCTTTATGCTAGGTTTGGCCTCGTCATCCCCTGACGATCTAAACTGGTAAGTACTCCCTCAAAATTTCCTCGGAATATGCATTCAAGGATGGTTTAGGAACAACAGTTTCATAAGAAAGCTTTGTAGAGCGTGTTTAAGCAGAAACATGTAGAAATATTTCGCGTTCTATATCTACGTATATATGCATTATTCTTGTATAAACTGTGCTAGCAACTGAACATTTCAGGGTACGAGAAAGGTTTTTTAATTAGGTGTTAAAGTTCCCCTTAACTTTCGTTTCAAACTAATATTATGCTGAACCTTACCAATAATGAACTGATAGAAAAACGTTGTGTCACCATTTGCTTTACTATTCATCATCTTATCAAACTTATACCACTTTTTCAAACAAAATTCCCCACTTATCTCAAAGTGGTTATGATAACAAGAAAAATGTATATTCCCATATTCACTGCGAACAAGATATCTTCTATCCTGTTGTGTTTATAATTCAAACCATTTTCTTGAGCACTAAATCACCGATGCCCAAGGCTATGAAAAACGCTCAGACCCGTCGATTTTGTTTTCGAGGGGGACACAAGTATGGTAAAAAATCACGTTAGCGCGTGCAGCCCCCTAAGCGGAGGTGACACCACCCCCAAAATCTTAAATGGAAAGGGGGGTCGAGTGATACCTTATTTTAAAGGTCTTTCAATTCCCTTTATATAATTAATGTACTTCAGTTCAGTAGTTTTGAAGATTTAAAATAAAACTAATACAACATCATTAGTGGAGATCAATACATTTGGCAGCAAAATAATTAAAAATGAAGAATGAACTGACCCGTTAGGCAAGTAAATGTTGAAAATAGCCACCATGACTCTTCATGCAATAATAAAGATTTTGCTCAAAACGTAGCCGCACATTTTACAACATTTGAGGAGTAATTTGAAGGCACTCATTCACAATTCTTTGTCGCAGGTCTTCGAATGATGTTGGCTGAGTAGCATAGATTTTGCCTTTTAAATGACCCCACATAATGAAATCCAAAGGTGATAAATCTGGCGATCTTGGGGGCCATTCAATGGCACCTCTTCTACAATCCATCGATCTGGAAACGTCTGATCTAAATATTGTCGAACACGTAATGCGTAATGTGGTGGGGCACCATCCTGTGGCTGCTGTATATGAACCTCATGATAAATTTTGGGATTAGAATCGGACCAATATCGGCAGTTATGACGATTTACTACGCCATTTAAAAAAAAGGAACATTCGTCGAAAAGCAAGTGTTGAATAGAAAATGTTCATCGTTTATAATTCGTTCACTCATATCTTCACAAATTTTAATCGCCGATCAAAATCGTCTTCATTAAGTTCTTGTACCAGGTGAATTTTATACGGATGAAGACTATGGGCCTTTAGAATCCGTTGGACAGTAACGTCGACTAACACCACACACAGTCTCCAATTTGCGGGTATTTAACGTAGGATCTACATAAACTTGCCCTAAAACCCCCACTTCTATTGCTTCGTTCCTTACGGGATTTTCAATGTTGCGTTTTTTTATTGGCGACTGACCCAGTTTCCCGAAATTTAGCTACAAGTTCTAGAACATATTTTCGATGCACGTTACTGTTCTCATGTCGCTCATTAAATATTTCTGCTGTTCTATTAGCGCACTGATTATTTCCGAAAAATATTTCGATAATTTCAACTCTTTCACAAGTTACAAGTTATTTTAGCAACAAAGATTGGTCAAATCAATCTGTACTAAATTCCTATTTAAAATAAGTACGAGATATTTCCTAACCTTTATTCAAGAAATAACTTTTTTGCCACAAAAAAAAACGCTCCAATAGCTATTTTCAACAACAAAATGATAAACAAACCATGAACGTAGTGAAAAAAAGTATTTACTTATTAAGTAAATTCTTTAGTCAAATTTCTTCTGAAGTAGTACAAACGAATCTGATGTACCTATTAAGTCTACTTTAAGCTTTAAAACAATAAATCTTCAAAACTACTGAACTGAAGCTCATGTATTTTACATCATTATAAAGGGAATTGAAATACCTTTAAAATAAGGTATAACTCGACCCCCCTTTTCATTTAAGATTTTAGGGTTGGTGTCACCCACGCGCAGGGGGCTGCACGTGTTAACGTGAGTTTTTTGCCAAACTTGTGTTCCCCTCGAAAACAAAATCAACGGGTCTGAGCGTTTTTCAAAAAAAAAAACTGAGCTGCCAGTAAATGCGTCTGTTTCGTTTTCGATGCGCCACCCTGTATACAGGGTGTTCCATAATTATTGCGACAAAATGATAGGGGTTGTAGAGGGCATAAAAATATGCAATTTGCCTTATAAACCCCTGTTCGTAAATATGCCGTTTGAGCACTACCGCTAATTTTACCTTAAGAGCTCATAGGAGAAACAAAAATTCACCAGCTGCAAAATGTTCGTCTAGCACATTTCATGGTCTCGCCGGTTTGTAAAAAAAAAGCCTGCTGTGTTTACATTTTTGTTATCGTAAATTCTCCACACCGATTCATTTAATTTATATGAGTGGTGAGTCAAACTATGTAGATAGTAAATAACAGTACCTTAGTGTTAAAATGCAGCGTTATTCGTATGCGGAACTTGCGGATATGCATTTAATTTACGAAGAAGCTGGTGGTAACGAAAGACGAGCCTCGCGAATCTACGCCCAACTGTTTCCAGAACGTCCTCATCCGCATCACGCCATTTTTGCAAGGATTCATGGAGTTTGAGGCAACCAAACTTTGGTCGCTACGTTTTGTTCACTAACGAGTCTTGTTTTACAAAGGACGGTTATTTTAATAGCCGTAACAGTCACATTTGGGATGAAGAAAACCCTCATGCCATAGCCATCCAGACCAGAGACCAACATCAGTTTTCATTAACATCTGGTGCGGCATTGTGGACGAGCATATCATCGGGCCATATTTGCTTCCACCACGTTTGGATGGGCATGCTTATGGTCGATTCTTACAGCATGTGCTACTGGAACTATTAGAAAATGTGCCCCTGAACATAAGAGCGAACATGTGGTTTCAACACGATGGCGCTCAGCCCACTTTTCTTTACAAGTGCGGCAGTATTTGGACGACAAATTTCCAAATAGGTGGATAGGTCGAGGTGGCCCTGTGCCTTGGCCTGTGCGGTCACCCGACCTGACCCCACTGGATTATTTTCTCTGGGGCCATCTGAAAGCTTTAGTGTACGAAACTCCTGTTCCCAACCAACAAGAGCTACTGGGAAGAGTGATGGCCGCGTCCGCACATGTTCAGGACATACCGGGGGTATGCCACAGAGTTCGCCGATCATTGAACAATCGTGCACAGCTGTGTATTGAGCAAGGTGGAGGACACTTTGAGCAATTACTGTAGGTAAGCTGTTTCAAGAAACTGATCTTTTTTTTTTGTTGCAGCCCAACGGCATGTTTCCGAACAGGGGTTTATAAGGCAAAATTGTTCATTTTGATGCCCTCTACAACACCTATCATTTTGTCGCAATAATTATGGAACACCCTGTATAGAAGCATAACCCTTGTTCAGTCTTTGCACACCTCAACTCTTGCTGCTTGAAGTCAAACCACGGGGCCATACAGAATAGAGTGGTGATTCTGTATGTAAGATTGCTGACAAGACGAACACTGTTTTCTTTGGTAGCGATCATCTTCAAACACATGATAACTGGGAGAGGAAACGAGCGATAATGGTTATGGATGTATTAGGGAAATGAACTCTTTTTCAACGACGTGTCACAAGTGACATTTTTCGTTTTAAAATGGCGGCGCCATAAAGGAATTTGCGAATAACCTAAAAACCCGCCATATTCTTACAAGACAAGACTCTTTCCCAATATTGAAGCGATATTTATTTTTATTTGCGAAATAATTCATCATTTTCAATTTTGAGTTTCGCCCGATATACAGGGTTGTCCGCAAAGTTGGGTTTTCCTTTACACGACGTGTAGATCTTGAAAACATAAGCAATTTTTCCTTAGTACCATATACAACCAATATCTTAAGGGAACCGAGATAAAAAGGCTCTGCAATACATCAAAAATATCTTAATACCGTCCTGTAGCCGCGACCTGCGATATCCCCCGAGTGGTACTAGACACTAGCTCAACCGACGGCAGAACTGGGTCGGTGTCAGTATGCAACCTCCAATCGACGGTTACGGTCACGCGTGTAGAGGTAAATGAACCCTTATAATCGATTTGCGTTTCAAACAAGAAATAATAATGGCACACTCATACACCAATAATGACTCGTTGATATGTTGTTAATTTATGGCGAATGTCCTCAAAATGCTACAGAGGCGTCGCAAGTGTATGCAGATCATTTCCCTAGACAACATCATTCAAGGCCCCGCAGATTTGTGTACCTGGTCCAGAGAGTCAGGGTTACGGGCCATTTGGAGGAATTTCGAGGTGGGCACAATGGGAGGCCTAGACACCACGATGGTGCAAGTTGAGGAAGAACTACTGAATCGCATAGACGAGAATCCCTCACAAGCACTAGAGACGTGGCTAGAGAAGTGCAAGTATCAAAAACTAAGTGTGGCAAACGCTGCGTGAAGAGGGGCTGTATCCGTTCACGTCCAACGTGTACAAGCCCTTCAACCTGACGATTTTCCAGCAAGAGTGCGGTTTTGTGAGTGGTTGTTGCATCAACATGACAATAATCCGGACTTTTTGAAGTGCATATTGGTGACAGACGAATCTACATTCACGCGTAATGGGGTGAATAACTTTCGCAACACTCATGTTTGGTCAGTAGAAAATCCGCACGCTGTCCGGCGGGCACATTTTCAACAAACATTTTCGGTGAATGTTTGGGCTGGCATGGTGAACGGTATACTCATTGGACCATTTATTCTCCCAAATCGATTGGACGGGATGCAATACCTAGACTTTTTACGCAACGTTTTGCCTTCCTTGTTAGAAGATGTGCCATTAAGTGTAAGACAATCAATGTGGTTTCTGCACGATGGTGCACCGCCCCATTTTAGACGCGATGTGCGTGAGTTTTTGAATGAATTATTTCCGAATATTTGGATCGGACGTAATGGACCCGTAGCGTGGCCTCCGCGATCTCCAGACTTAACACCATGTGATTTTTTTTTGGGGGAGAAATGAAACGCTTAGTGTACAAAACTGAAGTGCATACGGTTGACGACCTTTGTCTCAGAATTGAACAAGCTGGTGCTTTCATTCGGGGGAGGGACTCCATTCTCAAAGCCTGCACCGATGCTTGGCTACGTCGTGCACGCACCTGTGTTTTTGAATCAAACGTCGATAACTTCGGACAATACTTATAAAGTACGTTTACCTAAAAACTGAAAACGCGGCAACGCCGTCTTATTTGTTACCTCTGTTCGTGGTCTGCACCACCGCCGGCGTCTGCTCGGTATCGCATCAGCTGATTTCATTTTCTGTTGGAGCGGTATGATTTCGGGCAGAGACGTACTTAGCCCTTCTCGTCAACTGGAGAGTGAGTACTTTTTCCTTTATTTTTTTTTACTTGGTCGCCCTCGTTTCACTACACATTACCTTTGTTATTTCAAGGGTAGTTGTTTCTGAAAAGGAAAACCCCAACTTTGCGGACACCCTGTTTTGTTGTATTGTAAAAAGCGCTGCTCCCGCTTTTCAGTTTTAATACCGATATCCACTCCGCTTCCCGGAGACGAACCATCTTTCTGAACATGAATGCAGACCCCCCCACCGGCCTCCAGACATCCCTACTGAAATTCGCGCTTGCAGAAACCGTATGTAAAATACAAATAGTGCAACGGTTGTGTCCAAAATTTTACGAAGATGCTAAATGCTAACAAAAAATTAAAACGTCCTTTTCTTATTACAGGGGTGCGTTTGCAAGGAACACTGTCTTGAGGGTACTGAACATGTCAGGAAACCGCATCAAAAGACTGGATCAGAATTCGTTTAGGGGCATGCGGTTTTTGAGAAGATTGTACTTATCTGACAACCAAATAACAGATGTAGGAAGAGGTACTTTCGGAACATTGAAAAGGATTGGAACTATAGACCTGGCGGCGCGTAATGCTTTGAAGAAGATTGACTATCAGATGTTTTATCAACTAAATTTCATCGAGGTAATAATATTATCTAAATTCATCGTGTCAGACAATAGATGGTGTTTTCTTTTTTAAGTGGGCAATTTTTGGGTCCATCTTATATGTATGTCTTAAGCCTCTTAATTTTTGAGATATAGTGTGTCTTTAAAATTGGCAGGTCACTGACTTTTCTTAAGAAAATTGAATCTGTATTCACTTATGAGCCGATTTGATAATTTTTATTCTGAGAGAAATCGATGGTGAATCTCCTCCGTACGAATTCCACTGGTGGAAATTGAAAAAAAAAATGTGGTAAATTAAAAAACCTCAAGATACATGTATGCCAAATTTCGTCATAATATCTGAAGTGGTATTACAGACCTTAATAACAAATTATTTATTTTTGAAAGCTTTATCATCCTGTATTTCAAAAATTATTATGTTTACGTCATAAGTTCATATGATCGCACCATCGAATATTGACATTCAGTTAGGACACCCTGTATATATGGAAGATAGTTCATGAATACCACACCGTACAGAAAAAAACAAGCTCACGATACAGGCGATCTTTTGGAAATTCTTCTTATGGTGAGAAGTTTTGAATGTACTGACCTTACGAATAACTGAACAAAATATAAACAATATTGCTCGAGAACAGCAAGCAAACTTCAAAGCTAAAAACCATCTTGTGAATGTGAATACAATATACAACAGACGAGTGTCGGATCGGTCATAAGTTGTATTAGCAAATACTATTTTGAGGAAGTGGAACATTTTGCGTCCCATTTGTCGGTAATAACAGGATGGAAAGGGTAAAAAAGGACGATTTTCCACAAAACAGAGCGTCACTTTATCCTTAAGTTGTATTGATGAATAAATACTATTTATATATTAAGAACAAAACAAATACTTCAAGTGCCAGATCTTGGATGTTTCCCAAAACCATGTAACAGATTTGTCATAAGTTGTATTATTATACAATTTATTAAATACTGGGTGCGCCATCTATTACTTTTTTTTACCAATAAGTTTATAAATGTTACCATGCGAGTCAGATTTTACACATTGATTTACACCTCCTCCTCGTAAAAAAGTAATAGATGACGCACCCTAGAACGAAAGGTAAAACTCAAACACTTTTGTCGTTTTTAGATCTTGGACGTTTCCGAAAATCAAGTGACAGAAATTCAAAAATTAGCCTTCAAGGATCTCTATTTAACGCACATCGACTTATCGAAAAACAAAATACATAAAATAGAAAGCGGCGCTTTCGAAAACTGCGCTAACATAACAAAGCTGGATCTGTCTTTCAACCAAATTGCAGCTTTGCCAAAGAAAGCATTCGACGAAAACATATGCCACGGAATTGCAGCTTTCATACAACTTGTTTGAAAATATGACACAGGTAAGAAAGACACAATACAGTGGACCTCCGGTAATCCGACAAACATTATGCAGGGCAGTGTCGGACTATCGAATTTGTCGGATTATAGAGCACTGCCTAAGACCCAATATAGTCCGTATTTTTTTACAAAAGAGTACCTTGTAATCCGAAAAAATACATATCCAATGGTAAGATTATATATGTTATGTATGTGTATGTACTTTGAAGTACAAATCATACATAGTTTATGTATGTCGAATTTAGTAAATTAAATAAAAATAGAGAGCTTACGCTTTATTATAAAATTAAGTATAAATGCACATACATACCAAAATAATCAAGAATTATTTTTATCAAATTATGAAGCTTGGAAATATTCATCAATTTTTGTTTTGTTTAAGGTTGTTATAACGCGAGATCAGAGCTTTGTCTCTGTCTTCTTAAAAGTAAAAGTTCGTTGTAGGATGTACCATTCTCTTCAGCCCATTGTAAACCTAACTCAAAGGCGTTAATTGCGTCTTGTGCTGTGACTTGTGGAGCAGTTGCAATCACGTCGTCGTTATTTTCCTGATTGTTTGTTGTATAATTAGAAACCTCTTTTATAATCTCTTCGTCAGACATTTCATGAAAAACATTTTCCTCTTTATCCATTCCACGGCACCAGATTTCCAAATCTTCCGGACTTATC
>CAVLJG010000007.1:10062421-10095991 GCA_963669975.1 Acanthoscelides obtectus | reverse complement strand
ATGTCACGCAGTGTTGACTGCTACCAAATATTAGCTAAACAGTGTTTTTTAAATCTTTTTGTGGTTATTGTATTTAATTTTGTAATAAAAATGTTCCATACTTTGTCGTCTCATTTTCGGTCGTAAAACATATGAAGGTATTTCAATGCTAGTCTGAAGTACCACAGCAAACACAACTGTTATTTGTACCCTCAAGACTGTAAGCAAACTATATGAGAAAAAATAGTCGATAATAATAAAGAATAAAAAATTAGCACGATTTTAAAATTTCCAAGAATGTTTCCAAACGTGGTTCCATCTTAGATGGGAGAAAATTTGTAACCTTTTGAAAATCTAATAAATTTTGTATTATAAAGAAGTTCAATAATTGCCGAATCGCCTGCGAAATCAACTATTTTCTCCATCGTTTTTTAAAGTAAAGGTCATTAATATACAAATTAAACGCATTGGTCCTAATACGGTTCCTTGTGGAACTCCGTATCTAACAGCTTCCTGGAATCCGTATTGCTGTTCAGACGTAGCAATTATTATAATTTCAAGTTGGCACCGCGCAAAACCAGCAAATCTCAGGACCGCCTCGTTTCAAAGCATTTTCTGTAATTTTTGGTAATCGGTAATCTAGGGACATCAAAAGAGAAGATGGGACAAATCGATATAAGTTAAAAATACGAAGCTAAAGGTGCTGAATATGGAACATAAAGAAAAAATGAGAATTTCATGCAGAAGAGAGAAAGAAGAGAAGAAATACTGTAAGATCTCTTTAATACCTTCCTCCTCTTTCTTCTCAGCTACGGAAGCGTCGACGTCCATCGCCTCCTCAGCTTTTTCGACTTCCTTTTTATCTTTCTTCTCTTCAACAGGTGTATCTTTAACTACAGCAGTTTCGTCGGTCTTAGGCAATTTTGCTGGCGGTTGCTCCTATGATGTCAGAGATGATACGAATGATATGAATGATGGTTAATTAAGTCAACATATGTTAAGAAAATATATTTATTTATTAAATTATATTATAACAAATATACGTATTTACACTTTGCAATGTCGCACAACAGCTACATCTAACTACAAAATTTACAAATTCAAATTTATACGCATGCAAAACGTATCACGGATGGGCAGTACAGGAAACTGAATTTTATCTGCGTATGACCATTTTTAAATTTATCAACTTATGCTTCCTCAAAAAATGCCTATTTTTGATTCGGATTGAATCTGAATAGGTACGAAATGCTAACACTGCAATTAACTCCCGTAAGTTCATACAAAATATACTGGCCAGAAAATGAAATATTTTAACTAATTGGACTTGCTGAGTATCAATGGTTCATCAACATATTTACTAGAATTAAGTCAGATTTAAAATTCGACACCCTTTCGTTATTTAGCTTTTCATTTATATGTATAACGAAATGAGTATTCAGCGAACTTTTGGCCCTGGAAATAACTCATAGTTCAAGTTGATCACAATTCATGAATCTTCCCACTAATGTTGGCCGACATGGACGCCCTACAGAGCCTGGAATTCGTTGGATTGTTAATCGTTTTGAGGAAACTGGTTCAGCTGAAGGTCGTAGACCATACCAACATGCTCGTCCAGCTCGTACTAGTGAAAACATAGCCGCAGTGAGTGAAAGTGTGCGAGTAGATCCAACCACCTCGACTAGGCACCGTTCGCAACAATTGGTAATGAGTGATACCACTTTACGCCGGATTTTACACATTGATTTACACCTCAATCCATACAAAATCCAACTAACACAGAAACTGAAGCCGGCAGACCATCAACAGCGGCGTGTTTTTGTTTATTGGATGCTGGAAAGAGAAGACGGATTTTCGGCCAAAGTGCTCTTTTCTGATGAGGCTCATTTTCACCTCAATCTGTACGCAAATAAGCAATTCTGGGGGCTGAAAATCCACACCAATATCATGAACAACCTCTCCATCCTGAAAAAGTGGCTGTTTGGTGCGGATTATGGGCTAGTGGCATCGTTGGACCATTCTTCTTGAAGATGCCGAAGAAAAGGCCATTACCGTCAACGGGGAACGTTATCGCGGCATGTTAACAGACTTTTTGTGGCCACAATTGGATCGTATTGGTGCCGACGATCTTTAGTTTCATCAAGACTGATCAACGGCTCACACATCTCGACAAACATCGTCTTATTGCACACGAAATTTCAAGACCGCATAATTTCACGAAATTCAGATGTCGGCCCCCGAGATCGTGCGATTTAACATCTCTTGACTATTTTCTTTGGGGATTTTTGAAAGGAAAAGTGTATGCGAATGGTCCCCGCACAATTCAAGACCTGAAGCGCAATATTCGGACTGAAATTGCGGCCATAGACCCGATTGTTCTGGGAAAAGTCTTTGAAAATTTTGATGTTTGGATGTTGGCCTGTAGACGAAGAGGTCACATGACTGATGTTATTTTTCATACATAAATGGCATAAAACAACCTTCATTTATCAATAAAAAAAATTCGATTTCACCTCGTAAAAAGCGTGTTGATATTTCAAATAGAAAAAAAAGTAATAGATGACGCACCCTATAACGAAAGAGGGGTTTTTGGCCATGAAAATAACATGTTTCAAGGTGATCAGAATCGTGAAAATTTTGATTTTATATATTTTAGAATAATTAAAATTTCATGTTAGAAAAAATGTTGATTTTCTTTTTAATTTAGTAATTTATTGTTTTTTCTTTAAACCCCCAACGTTCGTAATTTTGGCGTTTTTGTTCAATCTTCACCCGTGTTTGAATATTAGTATATAGTTGCAATACTTCAAACCTATAATGAAACAATGAAATCAGAACATAATATGAAAACAAAAGTGGCTTTACTGTGCTTACATTGAAAATAAAAGTTGCAGTCTCATCATAAGTGTGGATAGATTTGCCTCAACTTTTGTTTGCGCAGTGGAGCAACACTTTTTTGTTTTGTGTGAATGAAATAAGTGCACAGAATTACTAACACCAAACTATTGAGATATACCCTCTCCCACCCCAACAACCCTCAACGTTCAACTCTTGAAACATATCTGAAAATGATCAGAAGCTTCTGAAACGTGAACAACTGGGTTTGAGGGACTTTTATCATTCCGTTTGCCTACAGCTCCATCGATTTCCAAAAACTATATATTTTTTCTTCCTTAACATATCCGTAACCTTGTGCCAAAATTTCATGAAAATCCGACATATCGTACATCCAAAAAACCTCATTTTCGAAATTTTGGCGCGGAGAGTAAAAATCAACTTGACGTTATTCTGAGCTGAGGACTTTTAAACATAAAATTGACAGCTACCTCAAGCTATAAAAGCATGCCCCCTCAAACTACCAACTTGTACCAAAACAAGCCATTCACTACGAAAACAAGAGCATTTAAACGATTTCCTGTACCACTCCATGCCATACTTTTTATCTACCCACTACCATCTCTAACTACTTATGCCTCCTACTTTTACTAGAACGAACCTCAGCTGGTGCGGATTCCTCAATGTTCTTACGCTTAGACGGATTCTCGAAAGATATTTCCTTGAAGCTGGAGATCACGGTGAATTCCTTGGCGGCATCTTCAGGAAGGCTTTCGTTACCCTCACGTTTTACAAGGGCTACGTGCATGCCAGCTGTTTTGGCAGCCTTTCCCTCTGAAATAAAAGTACATTTTTATTATCCGCTAAATGCTTATAATAAACCGTTTTATATTTCGTAAAATAACTGAATTAATGCCAATGTCTAGCACAAGTCACTTTCCTACTTAACCATGACAAATATGTTTGAACCACTGCACACTATATTAAATCCATAGATTTGATTGCTTTGGCCACCCAAATCAATATTTCAAAGATTCATCATAACAGCTTCAGTGATCAAAACAGTATGGAATAAATGCTAAAAAGAAGGAACTTAAGTAGCAATCACTTTACTGACCTTCAGCACTATCAGTGATAATAGCACCTCCTCAGCCTTAGTTTCTAGTTCCTTGGCAACTTTTCGTAACTACTCGATTCAGTCTTGCTTCCAGTCGATTGGTCAAAGTATTTGGAAATGTGCTTAGAGAGATCGCCTTCCTCGGTGTGCGAGAACAGTTGTTTCTGAGATTCTACACTGCCAGTGGAGTAGATTGCGACTTTACGAGCTTTACTCCAAGATTCTAGGGCAGCTGGGACATCAGCGAAAACGCTGGAAAAAAATGTGAAATTTACTTCTTGCTTTGCGGTATTACAATAATAATAATAATAATAATAATAAGGCATTTTTTTAAACACCAATGTAGAGAACAACTTATAATTTCACTGATGTGGTAGTCAAAGGTAAGCTGACAATCGAAATACGCGCCCAAATCTTTGAAAGTTTCAGTCCTTCCCAATACAGAATCATTTATTTGGCCTGTATAGACGCGAGATGAAAATGAGTATATTTAAGAAACCAAAAAGTCAGTAAGTCCAACCGATAACTTACTGTCCTTTCAAATCTCCGCTTTCATATCCCTTCTTGCAGATCAGTCCTTGCAAAGTCTTCAATCCCTCGTTGCTATCCTCCTTTTCCGTGAGTTCCTTCAAGAGTTTGAAAGCGCCCTCAGCATCCGAAATGTCGTCCTTCAGCTGCTTCACGGCTGCCTTTACGGTTTCGTCTTCCCATTTCTCCTTCAGAAATTCCTCACCTTGCTTGGTTACATATGGCGAGAGAGTATCCTGGGTAGAAAAAAAATACATTGCATATCGTTTGAACAATGGGCGCCTGATAAATTATTCATGCATTCACCTGCTACCAGAATTGTTCACAGAAACAGTGTGAAAAGCCAGCTGGATATGAGAACGTTGAACAGCTAGGGCAATTTAAAAATTATAAAGTTGACGAGTTATGCTATACAAAAAATTGATGGCAAGCTTTGTTATTTTTATAACCTGTATACCACAGTTTGCCAGCCAGGTTGTAATAGTAAGCAATTGGGTTTTTTGGTAAGGGTTTAACAGCACACTGGGGTGCTCTACTGTAACCAAGTGAAATGTTTATTCTAACTATTGTTCGGGATATTAACATGTAGGTATTTTGCTTATTCATTTATTTCTTATTTGTTTTATTGTTATAGGTGCAAAATGGCAGCGAAAAAAAGAAAGTTTTTCGAAGATTACGTTGTTTGGATTTACCTTCATAGAAAAATACGAGTTACAATTGCCTCAGTGTGTGATATGTATGAAAGTTTTAAGTAATGATAGAATGAGGCCCAATCGCCTTGAAAGGCATTTGAAGCACCAACATCCTACTCTGGTTTTGAGGTTTTCAAGTTTTTCGATAAAAAAACATTTATTAGTTTATTTAAACTTTCAAAGTTTCTTAATTAGAATTAAAGTAAAAGCCTTTGTACCTGTGCGTTTTTTTGTATTTATTGAAAAAGTAAAGGGGGGACATGAAAATATAATTTATAGTCCGGGAGTCTCAACAAAAAAAAAAAGGTTGGAAACCCTGTTCTAGAGCCTATAATTTCAAAAGTAAACGACTTGGATTTTTTAATTTTCCGATAACTATACTAAGTGACATATAAATCCGAACACCCAGTTTGAAATGGTTTTATTTTAATAAATTTTGTATAAGTACTTAATGAAGCATAATAAGTAAATGATAAAAATTTCAAAATGATTGCACTGCTTTAAAGCCCTTTGACCTTTAATAATGTGTGGATGCACCCTGATGTGCTACGCATTCTCCAACGTGCCTAGGCATGCTTCTGATCAGGTGGTCAATGTCCTCCTGTGGTATCTCATTCCAGGCAACCACCAACTCCTCTCGAAGTGCTTCTAGAGTCTGAGGAGGACGTTGCAAATTGAGCAATCTCCTGCCCATCATATCCCACGCGTGCTCAATTGGGGATAAGTCGGGAGATCTTGGTGGCCATGGTAACAATGTGACATCATTATGTTGAAAGAAGTCTATTGTGACTCTTGCAACATGTGGTCAGGCATTATTTTGTTGGAAAGTTGGATCTGCCAGGGTGTCAAGATAGGGTAAAAGATGGGGTTCTAGAACTTAGTGGATATAACGCTGGGCGTTCATGTTACCTCTGATGAAGATTAAAGGTGACCTGGAACCATAAGCTATAGCAACCCAAACCATAACTCCAACAGTGTGATGAACATGTCTTTCAACAAAAAACTGTGGATTCCTCCTTTCACCACGTCGCCTTCTAACCCTGGCACGACCAACGTGCACGCCTAAACAAAATCGAGACTCGTCACTAAAGACAATACTGGTCCATTCCTGATACCAGAGTGACCCTTGTCTGCACCACTCAAGGCGATTACGTCGGTGTTCTCGAGTTAAAGGGAGGACCCAGTGTGACCAGTATGAAAACAAGCCAAAACTTCTCGTTCGTCGGTAAACACTTCGCATGCCAATAGGTCTTCCGTGTTCTGCAAACCATTCATTTGCAATGGACCTGGTAGTGGAGAAACGGTACCTTAAGGCCAATAATCTTAGGCGGCGATCTTCACGGTCTGTTGTTCTACGGCGGCGTCCAGTGCCCGTTGCTCTTTGCGTACGGCCTTCTCGAAGCCACGCCTGACAACACCTAACCACAGTGTCTACACTTCTTTGCACTCTAACTGCAATTGCCCGAAAAGAAAGTCCAGCTTCCCGAAGTCCCACTATACGGCCCCTATCAAACTCACTAAGGTGACGAAATCGTACAGGTCTCCGTACTCTAGGCATCGTAACCGATCGTAAAGGATGTCAAGAACCAAAATCCGCCAACGTTGATTCTTTACTGCTGCTGAAATATTCATTTTTAGAGCGTTAGTGAATTAAAAAAAAGCAGTACAAAAACCGGAATGTCCAACTGATAAGGCTGAAAATTTTTTCACTTGTTATTTACAGTAAGATAAATACATTCACCAACTTTTATTAAAATAAAACCATTTAAACTGGGTGTTCGGATTTATATGTCACTTAGTATATTATGACTTAGACCTTAGACTATCGTTTCCGGCTTGACGTCCAGTGACACCCTGCATATAAAAGGTTACATACAGAAAGAGCTGTGACAAATTCGCATAAAGACGCTGCAATTCATCTAGGATAATTTTTTTGGAGACGGGAATATAGAATTAGGTTCCTTCTGTTCAACGATTACAGGTTTAAAAAATCGAAAAAAAAAAACATCCGCGATCGACCGATTCTTACGCCCATTTTGCCATAAATAAAATCTGGATATTTGTTCAGGATTAGCTGGGAAACTGAAAGTCCAAACAACATGTTTCTCGGGTACTACGTGACCTTGCGCACGCGAGAAGGCAGGTAATAAAATAATTACATTGTTAAGGCAGTACAAAGGGTGCCAGGGGATGGATGGCTGATTCAAATTTCAATCACTGGGAATATTCAGCCAGGGCTTTTGTGATGTACATCAATAGCCCTGGAATAGCTTTGACAATGTACTGCTATTCAGCATAAAAGCACTGCACTGCACAGCTTTAGGCTGCACATCCCCATTCTTTATGTCAGTCACATTTTAGTAGAAAATCATCAAGAAAAAAGGTGTCTTAGAAACAAATGCTCAGTAGCAATGAAAACAAACTAATTTTTTCAATAGTTTTAAAAATTCCAGCAATTTGTGGTCTAAACAAATGATGGTTTTTCTTACTGCACAGGACGTAGGAGAACTTCACATGAGTAATGAATTTCTGGAATCTTTGACAGTCAGACAAAAAGGCTGAAAGTGTGGCTGATTTTGTATTTTTGACTGCAGCTAAAGACAATGCCAAAGCTTTGGTCAGACCCCAATAATCTTAGCAGGAAGAGGGAAACAAAATAAGTAGAAATTAAAAGTTAATTAAGTAATTATGCTATACTTTGCCTGCCACAGTATGAAAAATGTAAAATGGGAATTGAACAGAATTAGAAGTCATCATTAATAACAACAAACACGTGTCAGACACAATTTGGCTAATAGTAAATAATTGTATGAACTTGCAAATCCTGAAAAATATTTTCGGAAATTAAAATGATTCTAAACAATTAAAATAAAAACCAATTTCTAGGAAACTGCTGACTGATCTAGTAGTATGGAAAGAATTGAGATTATAAATACATTTCAAGACTATGTACAGTGACCAAAAGCATGAATTTAAGTGAGAAAAGTGAGATTTTCAAAAAAAAGTAGAGAGAAAATAGTGATTTGTATATAAAAAACGAGTTAATTTTCTTAGTAATTGAATATCTTGATGCTTAATCTAAACAGGCAATAATAAATGAAGTCTGAAAAAACAAAAAACGAGAATAACTATTATAAGGTCTTTGTTAATATTTTATTGGCATAAGCAAAAATAATTAAGTATGATAGATCACCATTATGTAGTATGCACCATATTAGATTCAAAATGGTGACAGTTGATTCATCATGTACTGTCACAAGGACAAGACAGGCAGGCATACCAAATTTCCACTCAATTGGTTAAAAATTTGGTTTCATAATTTGTCCTAGACATGCATACAACATATTAACAGTTACTTGTATGAAACTTGTAAAAAGTGACACTGTTAAAGCAATTTCTATTGAAATCCCAGTACAACTAGGGTATTTCCAAACTATGTAAGTAACATTTTATTAGTTATCTGAATGGGCAACTTCATCTTCATAAACAACTTTGTACTGTATTGCTTACTGTTTCCGAATTTGAAATACCCAGTGCATATGCTTTTGCTTTTAGCAATGTTTGGTTAAAAATCAATGTAGATTTCAACTGATCCTACTAATTTCAGGACAGCTCCTTCAAAAGCATTTCTAAACTACAATATGTGAGCGAAAATCGTGAGTAACCAGCATCCCTGGACTATAAATATTATGTTTCACAAAATAATGGGAATTTTAAGGTTTAAACTCAACTTCATTTATTGAAAGTTCTACCTGAAATGTGTTGCATTTCACAGAGAGAATTAGAAATAAGATCAGTTTTATGTTCGATTCTTCTTGTTAAACTTTGTGTATTTGAACATTATTATTGTTTGCGTGACTTTGATGTAAAATTTATTGTTCAACTTAAAACAATAATTATAAATCATTACTTTTATTATTGTCAGTTATGCATTGTTGAAATAATTAGCAATAAATTTTACATATGTAAAATCAATTATATATATCAGAATGACGATTGTGCAATAAGCTAATTCATTTAAAAATTTCTCTTCAGTGATGAATCCATGAAATAATTTAGGATATTGTGGGTTTGAAACTGTTGAAGTCAGCATTGCAGTGCTTTCAATCAGTCAGTGGCACAGTAACAAATTTAATAGCAGCAGTATAAGGCACTATTGCCTCAATTACCAATTTAATGAACTCTTTCTTATACCTTTCTAGGCAGACACGAGAAATGGGTATGGTTTCTAGGAAAATATGTGAGTTTGTTGGGTAAGCTCAAAGACATACCTTTTTATTTTTGCCTTACTGAGCTGTACTATTATCTGAGTGTGTCTGTAAAAAATGCATTTTGCAACAAAAAATAACATTATTTTTCAATCACTTCTAAACACACCATGAAGCAATCAGACAAAAAGTATTAAGAATACTTGACCTGACAGGCTATTCAAAAAAGGGATACGAGGGATCTCTTTTAAGTTTTGCATATAGAAACATAGGCCGCGAGGATCGAACGTCAGTACTGAATCTTAACCTCACTCTTTAGTAAACTTAAATTCAAAGTGTCACAACAATACGTGCAGTGTTCTCACTACAGTGAATTTTTAAGCATCACCAAGTCATTAGAAAAATGGAACTCAACCGAGAACATTTTTTGGCGCCTAATGATTTCTTTACTTTCCAGAAAATTAAAAGCAGACTGAGTGGTCAAAGGTTCCAGTCACCAGAAGAAGCAGTTGATGCATTCAAAAATGCCGTTTTGGATCTGCCAGCAAACGAGTGGAATAAATGCTTCGAAAATTGGTTCGAGCGCATGCAGATGTGTATTAATCTTCGTGGAGAATACTTTTGAAAACAATAAGTCATTTAAAACTACCTACCGTGTTGTTTTATTTTCATATGCAAAACTTAAAAGACATCCCTTGTAAGCAACATTAAAGTGGTAACTTGGTTTACTTCTTACAAATTTTGACACATTCGGCACCTAGATGATCTCTGATTAATGAGGCTCATTGAAGAACATTTATTTGGATCAGGTCTACAGCCATAAGATACTAGACCTTCATCACAATAGGAGCCCTCATGTTGCTTGTATGGGAACCCTGGTACCCTAGTGCACTGTCTCACTTTGGTCTAGCATAATTATCTTTGCTCTCCATGAGTAAATTTATTTAGATCAGCAAAAAAAACCTCAGTTGTTATAAGTAGTACCTGTATTTCTAGTGAGTGTATCAACCGATTGAAAAAAAAGGTGACGAAATCACATTTTGATAGAATGTTGAATATGAATACTAACTGGACAAGAGAAAGTGTAGATGATTTTGGCATAAGAGAGTATGTGCTAAATAGAAAAAATTGGGACAAAAAAAACCCGTAAATGATGACCCAA
The DNA here is from genome assembly GCA_963669975.1 of Acanthoscelides obtectus. Classification (NCBI taxonomy): domain Eukaryota; kingdom Metazoa; phylum Arthropoda; class Insecta; order Coleoptera; family Chrysomelidae; genus Acanthoscelides; species Acanthoscelides obtectus. The sequence continues at coordinate 10,085,470 of CAVLJG010000007.1, read as the reverse complement.
CTGTTCAAAGTGGTCACCAGCTACCTGCCTTTCAGATAACTACCCTCCCTCACCAAACTTTACTACCTGAACTCATTCAAAAATGTATAATTCCAAAGATCCTGAAACCCAAATCTCAGCCTTGTTGCAGGACATTTTGTAGCGGCTGTACAACCGAGATGTTAATGCACTATATATAGTTGGACCAGCGAAAGATTGCAAGCCGAAAGAATGCGGACAAAAAATTGCGAAGTTGTCAGATGTTCTACATAAAATGCGGTCCATACATATTAACATATTTAAGATATAGAATTGTTCCGCTGAATTTGGCAATGTAGCTGGAAAACCCAGGCCGCAGGTAAACATCCGGTCGCTGATTGGTCCAAAACTCTTATCTTATCTGAAACTAGAATAACGTGCCGATGGCACGGTCATTTATAAACCTACTCCCATAGGCGTAGGCAGTTGGCAAATACTTTGAAAATATAATTTACTGTTTAGTGGTGATAATGGAATTCAAGCATGGGAAAGTTATTCACAGCCAGGCAAGGGAAATAATAGCAAACGTGATACGTGCTTGCGATGCAGAAGCGGCTAACAATACTTTCGTTTATCCACTGGTAGCTAGAAATGCAAGGGCGGCATATTATACGGGTGTTAGTGAACGAACTATAAGTAAAATTAGAAAAGAAGATAAAGACAGGCAAAATGCAACCTCCACACAGCCTTTAGCTTCTCCCGGAAAAAAGAGATCACGCCCTTCTGTGATCCAAAAAATTGATGGAGTCGATTTTTCCATTATTCGGAGAATGATAGAAAAATTTTACTGTGATTTTAAAGTGGTACCTACTTGTAGTAAACTTCTAATCAAACTGAAGGAAGAAATGGAATTTCCATTTGGTAAAGAATCGTTGAGGCTGCTTTTAAAAGCAAAAGGATTTTACTGGCGTAAATGCCACAACAAAAGGAAATTACTAATGGAAAGACCCAGTATTTTACATTGGCGATACAAGTATCTTAGGTCTATTAAAAAGTTCCGGGAAGAAGGAAGGCATATTATTTATTTGGACGAAACTTGGGTTGATAATGACCTCACTTTCAAGAAATGCTGGCAAAGCGAAGAAATTATGGGTGTCCTGAGCAATATAAGTTCTACAGGTAATAAAGTTTCTTTCACCTCGATTTTGCTTATTATACATTTTTCTCAATTTTGGAATATTCTTAATAAGTGCTCATTTAATTTGTCTAATTGAATACATAATCCCTTGCAAGTATTTTTTTCTCAAAAATATGTTTTTTATACATAGTGATTCAAAAAGGTGTTGGCAAACTTAAAATAACACTAAAATGAGGCTATTTATTCATTTCCAGGACGACTTATAATTGTTCATGCGGGTTCGCAAGATGGTTTTGTTCCTGGAGCCTGTCTCATTTTCAAGGCTGGCTGTGCCACTGGTGATTATCACGGTCAAATGAACCAAGAAAATTTCACGAAGTGGCTTACTGAAAAACTATTTCCTAACATTCCTCCTAATAGTATTATAATAATGGATAATGCACCTTACCATTCAGCTTTGGAAGACAAGCCTCCAACTAGATCTTCTCTAAAAAGAGACATCATCACGTGGTTGAGCAAAAAAGGTATAGAGCATGATCCTAATGCTAAAAAAATGGAGCTTTATGAAATAGCTTGTCTACATAGGCCACCATCTGATGAGAAAAATTATAAGATAGATAATTTAATAAGAAGTTTCGGACACACCCACTTCGAACGCCACCCTATATGTGTCAGTTTAATCCCATAGAGATGATTTGGGCACAAGTAAAATTTTTCATTAGAAGCCATAATACAAGCGGCGAATTTACTATAAAAAAACTAGATGAAATTTCTAATAAGGCCATCGCTTCAGTAAGTGCCAGTGACTGGCAAAGGTTATTGGACATGTTATAAAAATTGAAGATGAATATTGGGAAAAAGACAGTCTCATTCAAGAAATACAGGAAGAAATAATAATCAACATAGGAGGTGAAAGTGATAGCAATGACAGTTCCTCAGACAGTGATCATGACTCTAATCAGGATTGAAACTATACTAGATTGGCTACCTTTTAGAATTTTTAGATATTCATTTATTATACTATTGGTTTGTGGCTTTTAGTATCTCAGTAGAAAGTCTAATTCTATGTGTTGTTTATGGGTTATTTCATCAAGAAATTACTTTTTGTTTTCCTATATTTTTCTATTCAGTCAGATATTTTTGACTTGTTGTATTCTATTTTAGAAGAATGCATAATTTGTTTTGCTGTTCAATCATAATGCGTACATAGGAATATTACTTGTTGCCTAAAAAATATATTTATTTTGTTCTCAATATTCAGTGTTTGTGTATATTTATTTCTTATAATGTATGTTTGGTATCACGTCATTATGAATCGCAAAAAAATATTAATACTACCAGTTGTAATAAATATAAATTCAATTAATAATTCAAGTCTCTCCGATCTCCGCCTATGACTCCATATAAAATCGTCTAATGGTAAGGTTTTTTCATCGCATTTCCCCCTTTCGTCCCTAGCAATCTTTGGCTGGTCGATCAATACCTAAGGATACATTTTTACCTGCCCCCAAGGCCGTCCAGAACAGATTTAACGTTGAAAACGACTAAACTCTACAGTCTACATTTTTAAAATCTATTTTTAGCACAAAGAAAATACTCAAAACAGCATACGGCATTTAAAAAAAATGCCGGTTCTCAGACAGCCTTGGAATTGCCAAAAGGATAAATATGGAAATATACATATTTAAACTAATTTTCAAGTGAAAGTTTTCTCATTGCTGAATGAAAAAATATGCGGACTGAACGTAAGTCCAAATTAAGTATCATGATGAAGAGGTATTTTCAAAACGCGTGCAGAACCTACCTTAATAAAACTGTTGGAGCTCGTGGTGCCGGCAACGTCCAGAACTATAACGGTGCATTTTTCGAAAGTAATCGCAGGAGCGGCGGTATCTTTACTCATTTTGCTTTGTGTATGTTATCACTAGCCTTGATAATCACAATTGATTATTTTAAATCTGCTCGAGTTTGCGAATAATCGATGAGAAAAGCAACGGCCACGATGGAGATGAAAGCCGCTAGGAACGAGAAAATGGAGGAGTTCGCAAATCGGAGCATGCGTTCGAAAGCGGCGTTGCCAGACTGTCAACGAACGAATCAACGAATACCCTCTATTTTCATACAGCAGATGTCCCTCATAGGGATGTAAAATATAACCGTTGGATGTAACGAATGCATTTATAATAACAGACTGAAAAGGTGTAGGTTCGTGTTTGCCAGAAGTTGTTATTCCATAATTAGAGCTGCATTCGCTTTACGCACAATCGCACTTCTTTGCTCGATTTGTTCTACGTTATCTTTGCCAAAACTCAACTTAAACTATCCTTAAACCCTATTTCACGAGTATCCATCACGGTAGAATGACAGCTGAATATTTAGTAATATATCAAAATTCCCCATATCGGCACAGAACACATAATTCTGATAGATCCGCCAACGTCAGGTAGACAGAGCCGAATTTTGTTTTGGTTTTTGTACGCTACCGATTCATTCTGTACTTACTCCAAAAACACAATTACAGCCGTTTTATTATTGCCAACGTCATTGCCAATGTCACTTGCTGATCAGCTGTTCACGTCAGTAGACGTCAAAGTATGATAGATACTTGTGAAGTAGGGTATAGCTGAGTGAGGGTTGTCTTCACTTTCAGCGTTCAGGTTAAGTTTATTTTCTTACGTGGAAAATCCACCGGATTAAAATTGTGAGACATAACTATGGTCAAAATTATATTTTTGCCAGCAAAGTCAAAATGCTTATTGTTGAGTGCAGCTTTATGACATAATAAATAAGGTCAAGGAAAAAAGTATGTAGAGAATAACAAATTAACGAATAACAAGATGCTTTTCTAGCAAAAAATAAACTGATATTTCTGGAACTCATATTAAATGAGAAGTAGTTATTTAGATTGAAAAATTTTGAAAGCATTTTAATCTCATCCGAAAATATTGGAGGATGCCGTAATTTATTCGGGATCTGACAACGTTGATAGAGGCAAAGACCGCCAAACGAGTGCAGTCGAAAACTGCCGAGTGAGCCGAATGGAATGCTATTTTTGTTTGAACTTCAAAGACGTTTTGAACTATGCTAGATTTGGGAAATCAATACCTTTAAGGCCAGACATCAACAGTTTACAAATTACCTAGAATAATTTTTGGAACATTCTACTTAACATATACACCCTATTTGTGCGATTTTGTTGTATAAGTCGATGAAAAACATGAAAAAACAACAAGCGTAGGGAGTACTGTAGTAACGTATACTACAACTATTTAAAACTGTAATGACTCATACGCGTGATCAACACGTGATCAGAGCTCGATCCCGGCTTCCTTCCAGTACAGCCGTATAGCGTACGACATATGTCGTTTCTGTGGCTTTGCGGTGGTCAACAGCACAGACAGAGATGGAAATAATGGCTGATTGTTCTCCGCCGGTAGAACCAATGAAATCAAAGACGCGCCTCGACCGGCAGACTCATAGGCGTCGGCAACGCATTGGAACGTGTTTCGTTGAGCGATCGCATATTGTGTGTTTTTATAAGAATTGTTGTGTGATTGTTATTGTTGTGGTTTCTGTGGTTACTGTTTTGGTTATACTTAACCATGGAGAGTACAAATGGCACGAGTGGAAGTACTGAAAGCCAGGGAACAAGTAGACAGCTTCATAAAGCACCGAAGAGGGACGCGAAAGAAATCGTGCTCAACGTGTTCAATTATCTGAACAGAACTATGTCGCAGGGAGATGCACTCGCGCGTTGTGAAAGTATGACAGGCGTTCCAGAGTGGACCATTAGCAGGGTGGTGCATGAAAAGAAGAAAACTGGAGCTACTACTGATCCAAAGTTTAATTTGAAGGGACGAAAGGCCGTTAAATTGGATGACGATAGCAAAATGGCGTTAAGGCGAACCGTACATTCATCCTTCTTTAGGAATGAGATACCAACCCTCAAGGCTGTACATGCAGCGATCAAGGAAAATGAAATTATACCCCAAATGAGCGTCGAGGTAATGAGGAAATCCCTGCACGAAATTAATTTTCGTTACGAAACGCGTAATCGGAAGTCAGTATTGATAGAGAGACCAGAAATAGTCGCCTGGCGTCGAAAATACCTACGCGAAATGATTGAATATAGACGACAAAGCAGAAAAATCTATTATTTGGACGAGACATGGGTAAATGCAGGTCACACAGTTAAAGAAACCTGGTCAGACAAAAATGTAGTGAGTAACCGACAAGCAAGCATTGAAGGTTTGTCAACAGGTCTTCGTGGACCGTCAGGGAAAGGTCAAAGATTAATCGTAACTCATATTGGTAGCGATACTGGCTTTTTAGAAGAGTGTGACTTGATTTTCGTCTCTAAGAAAGGAGGTGATTACCATGACGAAATGAATGCCAGCTGCTTCGAGAGCTGGTTTCAAGGGGTGCTTCAGCGAGTTGAGCCCAACTCTGTGATCGTCATGGATAAGGCTTCCTACCATAGTCGTCGAGCCGAACGTGTACCGACTATGGGATCTCGAAAAAGTGACATACAGCAATGGTTGCGCGAAAAAGGAATCCCGTTTGACGATTCATGTGTGAAAGCGGAATTGTATGAAAAAACTAAACAGCACAAACCTGCGAACATTAGTTACGTTACTGATGAGATGGCCCGTCAATGTGGTGGCACGATTACCGCCCTATCACTGTGAACTGAACCCAATAGAGCTCATCTGGGCTCAAGTCAAGGGTTATATTGCGCGCCATAACACAACCTTCAAATTACCAAACGTTAAGGTTTTACTTGAGACTTCCATACAGCTAGTAACGCCCGAAGCTTGGCAGAATGCTATCCGTCATGTTGTGAAGGAAGAAACAAAAATGTAGCAGCTTGACCACCACATCGATACCATCATAGAGTCAGTTATAGTCAATTTCAACGAGGAAAGCGATAGCGACAGTTTATTACTGTCAGATGTAAGTGGAAGCGACGATGAATAAAGGTAATTCCGAAATTTTTGACTTACAATATGTTTCAAACCACTCTTTATTAAGCATGTGACAAATCTAGTTCACCCATGTTAAACATTCATACCCCGCCTATGAACAGCCGACTACTGGTAGTTAAGTGATGTTCACGTGAACATCGATGAGTCATTACAGTTTTAGATAGTTATAGTATAGTACATAAACAACTTATCGAGGGATTCAACGTCAGGATCATGGGCGCCCATTTTAGGGGGGGCAAGGGGGCGCATACGCCCCCCCCCCTGGATTCTGTTTAGTGAAATATTCTTAAATTCTTAATAAGATATCGTTGGGTAAGAAGTGGATTATCCCAACATAGAAGATATTAGCCTCGTGCGCCCGTGATCGGTATTGCCACAAAAAAGATCTGTCCATCTAGGCCGCGAAGTCTGCCGCCTTTGGTCCCGTAACGGCTTTTTCAAATTAAAATAGGGGTGAGAAGGACGTCTATCCTGCGCGCTGCCGGCGCCATCTACCGCCTTCAGCCGGAGCTTCGAACCCCGTCGGCCAGATGGCTAGATTGCGGCAGTGTTGAGACAGGCCCGGCTGTAACCATAGCAACGACAGCCTCACGGCGCTCCACGATGAAACGAACCGCTCCGCTTGCCGCAGTTCGGCATGTGTAACTGAGCGGTTGCATATGACTACCGTGACTACTTGTGACACTTGTAACATTTTTGTGTGACTAGTATTTCATGACATACTCGATTATAGTGCCATTCGAACTTATTGAGTGATTTGCGAGGCTCGGGCGCGGACAGTCCGACAGAAACTTAAATGTAAGTTGCGTGCTTGAATCTCAATGTTGTCATATGGCCTATGCAAATATTTATTTGGGTTGTTTTTAATCTTAAATGGGCCAGTCGTCAAGAGTAGATTTTACGGTTAAGTTTGTTTTAGAGTCGATCCAAGGTTTTGCGACTTTGATAAACGTATGATTTTCAGCTTATTAGTCACATTGAAACAGTTGATATAATTTTTTATAAAACGATATATTACGATTATTCGTATTGCAGGCAATAAAAATAAGCTCTTATTAGAGAAAATTGGAGCAAGTGGCAACACAGTAAGTTTCATAAAAACGATGAAAGTTTGGTTGAAACTGAAATCCTCTTGGTGAGGCAACATCAAAGTCATATAATAATACGTATACATGACAATATGAATTTTGTATATTTTTTTAAAATTTCGTGTGGGGGAGGGGAACTATTGAGCAGCAGGGGGAGAGAGCGCTGTAACATCTGGATGCCTTATAGGACTCGGCTTTATGGTGAATCCCCCTGAATATGGATGACAATTTCCTTTTGAAGGATTTTGAGTTTAAGCTGATAGATTTTGAACAAATAAATTGCGCCTAAAAGATTATTTTTAATGGTTTTCAGGATCCTCTTAAAGACAAATATAAAAACAACGACGCATGAGCACTATTAATTTTTTTCCCGATTTTGGACTTTTCCTTCGCCGGCAATCGATTTTGAATAACTATGAAGCTTTTTCGTCCTGGACGATAGAGTGGTATCATGTCTACCCTCTTCTCTAAACCATTGGTCAGCGAAACGGTCTCGTAGAGCTATAGTTGTCGGTGTGGTACGCCTCGGTCTACCAGTTGGCCTTCAACGTGTTCCTCTACCTTCTTCTATCCACACACGACACACACACATTACCGTACAATTGTCAAGGCAACCAGTTTCGCGATAGGATAAATCAGCATCTCGATAGACCTGACATGTCTAGAGAGCAGTTAGCTAAGCGCTAGTATTTTGAAAATCGTGCTTGATGAGCTGAAATCCCATTTTACAAACAATGTACCTTCTACTTTCATAAGCAAATTAAAATGTGCATTGAACACAATAAATCCTAATTGCCGTCAACAGAGAGTAATGAAGTTTTAATGACCTTTAATCCTGCTGCATACTGCGGTTGTTGACGTATGTATACGTACATGTACATGCATAAATTCTGAGCTACACAATCTGCGGTGTAACGTGAAGTGCGTCAAACGCGCCAACACAAAGAGAATTTTCTTCATCGATATTTTTGCATTATTAGATCAATCGCTTGCTAAACACGGGGAGAATGTTGGCGAAGATATGGAAAGTTTTTATCGAAGATTTTGGTAATCCCTTCTGGGTCGTTACTTAGCTACATCTTGTATTTTACCCGCTCGAGCTGCCACAGTGGAAAAATCGCACCCAACAACAGGTGCTCACATTTATAGGGTGTCCCAGAAGTCGGCGTCAATCCGCACGGGTATCATGTAAAAAACCTATAAAACGTCAAAAAAAAAACCTATAAGATGTCAACTTGCAGACTTAGTTTTTAGGGCGCAAACAGTCATTCCACGTTTGCTCACTAGGATCGTTGTGAACGTCCATCTATGGAGGAATCACTGAACTAAACTACGCATTACTGGTTGCATACTTTTGTGAGGCTGAGTGAGCCGAGTCTGTAGTTTTTATCTCCGAGAAGAAAGTTGGTTGAATAGTAAGATCGCATCCGGATGATTATGTGTATTGGTCTGCATGTATATAAAATCAGTGATATTTGCTGTGTGAGAAAATCATTACTGAATATGACGGGTTATTTATATGTTGTGCTTTCTGAAGAGAGGTTATGTTCAAAGTTACAAATTACGAAAAACTGAAGAGAATTACGCCCGCGTTGTGTGTAATTGCTGTTAGCATGTATATGGCTTGTAATTCGACAGTGTACAGTGAATATATTATTTCTTATCTCTCTCATTTTTGGATACGGCCAAGTCATAATGGTTTTCAGAAATACATAATAAAAGTCCTGTGTTGATCTTTTAGTTCCCGGTACTACAACTTTCAATTTTTTCATCTCAGGACGTAGATTTTTTCGATTTTTTAAACCCTATTATTTGAAAAATACTCGGTTTAGATTTTCCTGATAACTATTATGACTATCCCCCGTTTCTAAAAAACCTATAAAACGTAAAAAACCTATAAGATGTCATCTTGCAGGCTAGGTAGTTTTATTCCACGTTTGCTCACTAGGATCGTTGTGGGCGTCCATCTATGGAGGAATGGCTCAACTACATGTATACACGCATTGTTAGTTGCATATGTTGCGTGAAGCCGAGTGTGATTGTGTGTATTGATCTGCATGTGTATAAAATCAGTGATCTTTGCTATTTGAGAAAATCATTACTGAATATGCTGTCAATGAAGTATATCTATTAGCTGTGCCCGACGGTTATTTATATGTTGTCCTTTCGCAGGACAGGTTATGTTCAAAGTTATCAATTACGATTTTTTACGTTTTTTTGTGTTTTCAAAAACTTTGAGTAGAATTATGTGTGTAATTAAACAGTGAATATATTTATTTCTTATCTCTCTGATTTTTGAAATTCAGCAAATTTGCTTATGTAATTTCCAGAATGGATAAGAATAAGTGGACGCGCAGCTAATTTCTAGCTTTGAATCCCAAGTAAGTGTATCACTATGCACCTATGCATTGCCGTTTCCTCCAGTAATGCCATCTCTGAAGCAGATTTTACATCACATCAGAGAACATTGATAACCGAGGATGACGTTTAGGCAACACGTACAACTACAAAACGAGTTCACAACGTGTCCGTCACCTAGTGCTAAGTTAACATCCTGAAGAAAAACCTGTGTGGCGTGTATGATTCAATATACTCCTTTTTTCTCTTTTGACCTGCACTATTTTGAACTGTACCCTCATATTTTGCAGCCATTGACACGAGTTCATGCATAAAGTGCCAGCTACACAATGTGTCGCGTCAACGCGGACAGAATCATCCGCGTCGATATTTTTTTTGCAGCGACATTTGACGTGTGAGTGACTTGATTTGACATGATCGTTTTTGTGTTGTATGCAATGCGGTTTCATCCTTTCACACGCTCGCCGACGAGGATTAAAATCGTACAGGCAGTGGTGGACTCGAAAAAAGGAAGAATAGCATATGGATAAATCAACAAACATTATTTAAGAGCCTGCCAAAACTGATCGGGTAATCAGTTCTTTCAAAAATATTTGAGAGGGTAATATACTAAGTGACATATAAATCCGAACACCCAGTTTAAATGGTTTTATTTTAATAAAATTTTGTATAAGTACTTAATGAAGCATAATAAGTAAATGATAAAAATTTCAAAATGATTGCACTGCTTTAAAGCCCTTTGACCTTTAATAATGTGTGGATGCACCCTGATGTGCTACGCATTCTCCAACGCGCCTAGGCATGCTTCTGATCAGGTGGTCAATGTCCTCCTGTGGTATCTCATTCCAGGCAACCACCAACTCGTCTCGAAGTGCTTCAAGAGTCTGAGGAGGACGTTGCAAATTGAGCAATCTCCTACCCATCATATCCCACACGTGCTCAATTGGGGATAAGTCGGGAGATCTTGGTGGCCATGGTAACAATGTGACATCATTATGTTGAAAGAAGTCTATTGTGACTCTTGCAACATGTGGTCGGGCATTATCTTGTTGGAAAGTTGGATCTGCCAGGGTGTCAAGATAGGGTAAAAGATGGGGTCCTAGAACTTCGTGGATATAACGCTGCGCGTTCATGTTACCTCTGATGAAGATTAAAGGTGACCTGGAACCATAAGCTATAGCACCCCAAACCATAACTCCAACAGTGTGATGAACATGTCTTTCAACAAAAAACTGTGGATTCCTCCTGTCACCACGTCGCCTTCTAACCCTGGCACGACCATCGTGCATGCCTAAACAAAATCGAGACTCGTCACTAAAGACAATACTGTTCCATTCCTGATCCCAGAGTGACCGTTGTCTGCACCACTCAAGGCGATTACGTCGGTGTTCTCGAGTTAAAGGGACGACCCAGTGTGGTCGGTATGAAAACAAGCCAAAACTTCTCATTCGTCGGTAAACACTTCGCTTGCCAATAGGTCTTCCGTGTTCTGCAAACCATTCATTTGCAATGGACCTGGTAGTGGAGAAACGGTCCCTTAAGGCCAATAATCTTAGGCGGCGATCTTCACGGTCTGTTGTTCTACGGCGGCGTCCAGTGCCCCTTGCTCTTTGCGTACGGCCTTCTCGAAGCCATGCCTGACAACACCTAACCACAGTGTCCACACTTCTTTGCACTCTAACTGCAATTGCCCGAAAAGAAAGTCCAGCTTCCCGATGTCCCACTATACGGCCCCTATCAAACCCACTAAGTTGAAGAAATCGTACAGGTCTCCGTACTCTAGGCATCGTAACCGATCGTAAAGGATGTCAAGAACCAAAATCCGCCAACGTTGATTCTTTACTGTGGCTGAAATATTCATTTTTAGAGCGTTAGTGAATTAAAAAAAGCTGTATAAAAACCGGAATGTCCAACTGATAAAGGCTGAAAATTTTTTCACTTGTTATTTACAGTAAGATAAATACATTCACCAACTTTTATTAAAATAAAACCATTTAAACTGGGTGTTCGGATTTATATGTCACTTAGTATAATATGGACAATGTACAAACCTGGTAATCTAATAATAGGCTAATTAAACTAAGACTTGTGCTATTATGTCTTTTTGAACAACTCAGTGTAGAGCAAATTTTCAAAATTCGATTTGTCTCAATGGTACAACAATTACAGTGTCTATACAATACTAGATTTCGTGGTCTTGAATTAGATTGTTAGCTAAGGTGGGACAAGCATATGAGTTATTTTTGAAATAAACTCAATAAGTTACGTTATTCTGTAAGAATTATTGCTAAATACTTAGATAGAAAGTTGTGTATCACTCAAATTTTGAATTTAGATTTCGGTATACGGAATTATGTTATTTGGAAGCTGTAGTAACTTTGATGGAATGTTTGTAATACAAAAGTGAATATTGAAGAACATTTCAAGTTTGAAGTTGAATGAATCATGTAGAAGTGAATTCAAGCAATTCGATATTCGAGCAGTTTTTGGAGTGTTTGTTCAAGAGTGCCTCATATATATATTAAATTAACTAATGTTCACAGTTAACGAGCCTGCAAGTACGAGGGTGGGCCCAGAAGTACCTGGACTGACCTAGAGATGCGATAGTTGTTTGAAAACCATCATTGTATTAGAAAGTATGCCACCTATAAAGCATATGTGTCAAGTTTGAAGTCGCCACGTTGTTTAGTATTTGTTTGGCAGCCATCAATACTGAATGTTTTCAGTGAATTTGTGATAATGGAGAAAATTGGTCATCGTTATGAGGTACAATACTTTTATTTCAAAGGCCTCAGCCCAACCAATATAACAGCTGAACTGGATTCTACTGTGGGTGAGTCTGCTCCTTCGTTTACAACAGTAAAATATTGGGTACCAGAGTTTAAACGAGACCGTATGAGCTGCCAAGACGAGCATCGCAGTGGTCGACCAAATGAGGTGACGACTCCAGAAATGGTGAAGAAAATTGACAAAGCGGTACTGAATGATCATTGACTGAAAGTGCGCGAGCTAGCAGACGTAGTAGGCTTTTCAAAAAGTGCGGTTCGTCGCATATTATCTGAAAATTTGGACATAAGAAAGCTGTGTGCAAGATGGGTGCCGCGATTGCTCACAATCGAACAAAAACAGTGTCGTGAAGATGTTTCACTTGAGTGATTAGCGAAGTTTCACATCAACAAAGCAAAATTTTTGCGTCGTTTCATAACCATGGATGAAACATGGGTCCATCACGTCACACCCCAGACAAAAGAACAATCAAAACAATGGACTCAAAAGGGACAACCGGCTCCAAAGAAGGCGGAGACCGTTTCATCTACAGGTAAGGTTATGGCGTCGGTTTTTTGGAATGCGCGTGGGATAATGTTCATTGACTATCTTGAAAAAGGTAAAACTATCAACGGCGAATATTATGCGAACTTAGAAATCAAGCAAAAACGGCCGCATTTGGTTAAGAAGAAAGTGTTGTTTCATCAAGACAATGCACCAGCTCACAAATCCGTTATTGCAATGGCCAAAATTAACAAATTAAAGTTTGAATTGCTACCTCATGCACCCTATTCACCAGATTTAGCCCCCTCGGATTAGTTTTTGTTTCCAAACTTGAAAAAATGGCTTAGTGGTCAAAGATTTTCCAACGATGAAGAAGTGATGTCGGCAGTTAATGGCTATTTTGAGGAGCAAGACTGTTCTTATTATAAAAAGGGTATCGAACTTATTGAACATCGCTAGGAAAAGTGTATAGAGCTTAAAGGAGATTATGTTGGAAAATAAATACATTTTTTTACAAAATTTTTGTGTTTTCTTCGTTGGGTCGGGTACTTCTGGGACCACCCTCGTAACCATACTTACAAGTTTTTAACTGCATTTAACCTAAGCGTAGATTAGGATTATCAGAAAAAGGACCTAACATATTTACCAGCATTTGTGATTGTAAAACTAAAGGCATTTAAAAAAATATTATATAAAATATTACTAAATCTACAACCATATGCAATCGATGAATTTTTCAAGACAGATTTGAATAATGTGCCTTAGAGCGAGATTTTATCGTTAATTTTGTTTGGTTGACTCTATTTGTATCACAAGTGTTGTATAGCATTTGTATTTACAAATAAACATTAATTTTACTGTGTTATTGTTATTAAAATTGGTTCCAAACATTTAGATGTCATAATATGTAGATAAGACGCATCCTTTATAACCGCTATAAAACGAGATGAGAGAGAGATTAAATCAAAAAAGTTCCAAGCGTGGACCAAAGACAGTCCCGTGTCAGATGGCATAAAATTTTAATCAAGGAACGACGTTGGAGTTTCTTAAAAAAATCCAATTCGTCGACACCATTCAGCGCTGCGCGTTACAGCGATCGTTTCGCTTAGGACCCTTGCCTTTCCACTTTCAACGTCTTCGCTCAATTTCCTGATTCATGTCCCATCGGTGACTGTTTCCTATTTTCCGTATCTTCTCTGTATATTTACGTCTTTTCAAGGTGAGTCAATCAGCGAAAACACAGCAAACGGCGTCAGAGCCAGCACTGTCACCATCCAATAAGCCTATCAAAGGGTCCGTTTATCTTTTACTGTATTGTATTGTAAACGCCAAAAATTTTTGAAAATGAGATATGTTTTTTCCGTGTTGTCACTCATTTCCGTCGGTCTTTCTGTCTATCTATTGGTCTGTCAGTCAATCTTTTTCGAAAACGAGGCATTTCCGGTCTGAAAATGCCCCGGGTTGGGTTTCAGCGACCCAAAAAACGTATTATAACGCACGTTGGGCTAATTATACCTTAAAATGCTTAAAATGCGGTTCAAATGACCTTTATCCTAAGTATTTTGGGTCGGTAAAATCGAATCCGAAGTTCAACTTTTATCTGATTCCGTTCAACATATACAGGGTGTAAACGTTATGGTAGTCATTATTCAAATGGGTAATAGGGGGTGTCAAAACAAGTCAAAAGGTTCATATGACGCATGGTCTAAAAGTCAGTAGATTTTTGTCTAAATGGCTTTATAGTTTACAACTTTAACTGCTCTATATCGACCACAATCTTACTGATTTTTATAATCTAATCTAAAACGTTTTTAAATTGGATAATCGACAAATAATGGCATTGAGTTTTTCTAATTTAAGCCAAAATTTGTAGTTAGTAAGTTTCATTAAATTAAATATTTAAAACACACATGACAACAGCGCGTCGGTCTTTCATCACTCTTATCGAACCGGCAATTGATCGTAAACGGCAACAGTGGTTAGTTATCCTTTTGCATAGATAAATTACTTTATCGTTTTGTCGAGCATCGGGCGTGTTATTTTGTTTTTGTTCGCGTACGTCGTCGTGTTTGTTTACAATGTTCTCGAATCCAGAGTTCGCCGACATGTTGTTAGTTTACGGTGAAATTTCCATAATACTCACACGTGAGTCCAAGAAAATCCTCATACCATTCGTGAAATTCATTTCCAACAACGTTTTAAAATAAATATTTGGGCGGGTATTCTTGACGATCAGGTAATTGGCCCTTTCGAGTTACCCCCAAAGTTGTCAGGAAAAGGATACCTTAGCTTTCTAGCCAATAACCTACCAGATCTTTTGGAACAGACCTTAGACAACATGCCATTACAACGGAGACAGAATTTGTGGTTTCTTCATGACGAGGCACCACCACACATTTTAGAGGCGTCATTCAGTATTTGAATGAACATTATCCAAATCGCTGGATCGGTCGAAATGCTCCTGATCCTCGGAAATGGCCAGCAAGATCCCCTGACCTCAATCCGATGGATTTCTGGTATTGGGGAGAACTTAAAGGGACGGTTTATGGGGCTGGTCCAATAACAACTGAAGCACAACTTCGCGAAAAAAAAACATCCATTTAAATAATGACTATCATAACGTTTACACCCTGTATATCTAATTACACTGGTCAACAAAATTTTAACTTTGTCGTGCTACACGGACTTTTTGATATTTTTTACTTTAATTGGTGATTGTAAGAAAAAATAAACAGTTAAAAAAAATTTGCTAGACAAGGATTTTATTCTATGAGTAATTTAAAATATTAAGAAAAAACACAGATCTCGTAAATCAAAAGTTATTTTTTTTTATAAATCACTTAATAATCTAAGACTTTCTTGAATATTTAGCTTCCGGTTGGTCCCTTTTAATTGTCCAGCAGTAATCTGCTAACATATTTGGGCTCCATTTGCCCTGGTACCGCTTTTCCATATTAGAAATGTCCTGATGGAACCTCTCACCGTGCTCGTCGCTGACAGCCCCTAAATTGTCAGGAAACAAATCCAGGTGCGAGTCTAAAAAATGGATCTTAAGTGACATGTTGCAACCAAATGCTTGATATGACAATAATAGCTCGCTAACCAACTCTCTGTAGCTGTCACTCTTGTGGTTACCCAAAAAATTGTGCAACAACATTTTTAAAAGCCTTCCATGCAGATGTTTCTAAATCGCTTAATTTTTCTTCAAATCTTGAATCTTTTATTAACTCCCTAATTTGAGGGCCAACAAAAATACCCTCTTTTATCTTTGCATCACTTATTTTAGGGAATTTTTCTTTTAGATACAAAAATCCACTCCCATTGCGATCCATTGCCTTCACAAAATTTTGATATGCAATGGTGGTAGAAGCACATTATTTGGCTGTACAAGGGGTAAATACTTTACGTTTTTTTGCCCAGGAACTAACGATGCACGCGTAGGCCATGTTTTTTTTTATATAGTGATTAGTTCTGTCTCGGCTATCCCATTCACATAAAAAGCAGCAAAACTTTGTATAACCCAGCTGAAGTCCAAGTAATAGTGCAACAACTTTAAGATCACCGCAGATTTTGAAGGAATATGTACTGTAATTTATTTTTTCAAGTAAAAGTTTCATATTTTCATAGGTTTCTTTCATATTTGCAGCATGGGCCAGAGGTACAGACGGAAGCTTATTTCCATTATGCAATAACACTGCTTTTAGACTTGTTTTTCGAAGAATCAATGAATAAACGCCACTGAGAGAGATCAAAATCTATGTCCAACATTTCCATAATCTCATTTATGTTATTGCAAAACACCAAATCTCCATCCTGAGAAAATACGTTCTGAAGTGTTGATCACGGTTTCGAAAATAGCTAACTTTTGTATTATGATGTAGCAAATTCCATTCTTTTAGACGTGATCCTAATAGTTCTGACTGCTTTTTTGACAAATTTAAATCCCGAACCAAATCATTTAGGTCTCCTTGAGTCATCAAATGTGGCTCGTTTACAATTCCTTTTAACTCAAAGTCATCGTCCTCGTCAACACATTCACCTGAAGTGGACGGTTGTGAATTATTCTCAACAGACGTAGTTGCAACTGGTATTAGTTCTGGCAATTTTTTACAATGAGAGACTGGTCTTATAGCCGAAGATAAGTTAGGGTAAATAACTGTCGTTTTTTTCTTGTAATTTATACCTTTTATGTCTGTGAGACAAAAATAGCAATCTGAACGTGATCTCGCTGTTCAGTCCATATCATGGGTACAGCAAACGGCATAGGTCGTGCACCTTTCTTCCAGTCAGTTAAATTTTTCACACACGTTATGCAACAGACATGAGGGGCCCACGATTTGTCTTGATGGGCGACAGAAAAACCAAAACATTGGTGATAAACACTCCAACACAAGATTCGTAAAATTTCGTCGTTGTTTTTTGAATGTTAGTTCTCCGCAGACATAACAAAAAGAGTTAGGATCATTATTACACTTCCTCGACATATTCACAGGGTTAATAAATCACAAAAAAGTGTTCAAATTCAACAACAAATATTTTTATAAGGATTTACTTGTAAGCGTTTCTGTTAATTTACTGCCCGTAGTACTAGTTATGAGTATTACCGTATCACAACAAATATGAGACTAATAGACATATGACAGCTGTCCTGTAATAATGAGGGTAGACTGATAAAACAAATTAGCTGTCAAAGTTCGCGTAGCAAAAACAGTGTTATTTAGCGAAAAATTGCAACGGCTTTAAGGTGTTAAAAATACATTTTTACTATCGATGGCTGCGTGTGAGCGAAGCTCTGTACAATAAAGTAATTTGGGGCGCTTTATATGGATATCATAGTGAAAAACCAGATTTGATGTGAAAAATTGGCAGAAAACTACTTAGCCGCGGCTAACCGTGAATGCTAGCACATAATTGACATCGACTTCGGAATCTATGCACCCAGTTTACCTAGAAAACAAGCCTTCATCTAGATTAACAGTTTTTAGATATTTTCTATTAGTCGTTGTTTGACAAAGTTAAAATCTTGCCAGTGAACGAGTCATTTCCGGACTGAACTTGCACCGGATTCGATTTCAGCAACCCAAAAAACGTATAGTCTTGAATTTTTTCAAATCTTATCTTACAAACAGATGCTTGAACGTCGAATACTCAGTCTATACTTTCTTCCGGCGTACCTGAAGGCTCTGCTCTGGCCTTTTGCTTTTCCAAATTTTCATTGATGACGTCGTTGGGGACCCACACAGTAGCTGTCTTCTATATGCAGATGACTTGAAATTTTTTGTAAAATTGAAATCATGGACGACTGTAATATATTACACGACTTGAGCAACCTAAATAAGTGGTGTCACCGAAACAAGCTGTACCTTAATGCTGATAAATGCTACACTATGTCTATTACGCGCAAACTTGTTTCAATCAGATTCATATACTAAGTGACATATAAATCCGAACACCCAGTTTAAATGGTTTTATTTTAATAAAATTTGTATAACTACTTAATGAAGCATAATAAGTAAATGATAAAAAATTCAAAATGATTGCACTGCTTTAAAGCCCTTTGACCTTTAATAATGTTTGAATGCACCCTGATGTGCTACGCATTCTCCACCGCGCCTAGGCATGCTTCTGATCAGGTGGTCAATGTCCTCCTGTGGTATCTCATTCCAGGCAACCACCAACTCCTCTCGAAGTGCTTCTAGAGTCTGAGGAGGACGTTGCAAATTGAGCAATCTCCTACC
Source organism: Acanthoscelides obtectus (assembly GCA_963669975.1). Lineage (NCBI taxonomy): Eukaryota > Metazoa > Arthropoda > Insecta > Coleoptera > Chrysomelidae > Acanthoscelides > Acanthoscelides obtectus. Next base: position 10,066,935 of record CAVLJG010000007.1, on the reverse strand, counting down.
CATCATATCCCACACGTGCTCAATTGGGGATAAGTCGGGAGATCTTGGTGGTCATGGTAACAATGTGACATCATTATGTTGAAAGAAGTCTATGTGACTCTTGCAACATGTGGTCGGGCATTATCTTGTTGGAAAGTTGGATCTGCCAGGGTGTCAAGATTGGGTAAAAGATGGGGTTCTAGAACTTCGTAGATATAACGCTGCGCGTTCATGTTACCTCTGATGAAGATTAAGGTGACCTGGAACCATAAGCTATAGCACCCCAAACCATAACTCCAACTGTGTGATGAACATGTCTTTCAACAAAAAACTGTGGATTCCTCCTTTCACCACGTCGCCTTCTAACCCTGGCACGACGATCGTGCATGCCTAAACAAAATCGAGACTCGTCACTAAAGATAATACTGTTCCATTCCTGATCCCAGAGTGACCGTTGTCTGCACCACTCAAGGCGATTACGTCGGTGTTCTCGAGTTAAAGGGAGGACCCAGTGTGGCCGGTATGAAAACAAGCCAAACTTCTCATTCGTCGGTAAAACACTTCGCATGCCAATAGGTCTTCCGTGTTCTGCAAACCATTCATTTGCAATGGATTTGGTAGTGGAGAAACGGTCCCTTAAGGCCAATAATCTTAGGCGGCGATCTTCACGGTCTGTTGTTCTACACGGCGGCGTCCAGTGCCCCTTGCTCTTTGCGTACGGCCTTCTCGAAGCCATGCCTGACAACACCTAACCACAGTGTCTACACTTCTTTGCACACTAACTGCAGTTGCCTGAAAAGAAAGTCCAGCTTCCCGAAGTCCCACTATACGGCCCCTATCAAACTCACTAAGTTGACGAAATCGTACAGGTCTCCGTACTCTAGGCATCGTAACCGATCGTAAAGGATGTCAAGAAAAAAAATCCGCCAACGTTGATTCTTTACTGCGGCTGAAATATTCATTTTTAGAGTGTTAGTGAATTAAAAAAAAAGCAGTATAAAAACCGGAATGTCCAACTGATAAGGCTGAAAATTTTTTCACTTGTTATTTACAGTAAGATAAATACATTCACCAACTTTTATTAAAATAAAACCATTTAAACTGGGTGTTCGGATTTATATGTCACTTAGTATATATAACACTGATAATTCGCAACTTAACATGTGTGAAGAGTTTCATGACTTAGGTATATCCTTTGATACCAAACTTGCATTTGTTTCGCATATTGATGCTGTTGTTAGCAAGACATATAAAAGTTTGGACTTCATTATCAATAATTGTAGGGATTTCAATAATGTGTATACCATGAACTTGTTATATAATTCATTTGTTTGATCCAAAATTGAATACTGCTCTATAATATGGTATCCTGTTCATGAAGTTCATTCGAAAAATCAATCGCAAACTATGTACTAAATTCCTATTTAAATTAATTACGAGATATTTCCTTATCTTTCTTCAAGAAATAACTGTTTTGCCACAAAAAAACGCTCCAATAGCTATTTTCAACAACAAAATGATAAACAAACCATGGGCGTAGTGAAGAAAAGCATTTACTTATTAAGTAAATTCTTTTAGTCAAATTTCTTCTGAAAGTAGTAATCTGATGTACCTATTAAAGTCTATTTTAAGCTTTAAATCAATAAATCTTCAAACTACTGAACTGAAGCTCATGTATTTTACATCATTATAAAGGGAATTGAAAGACCTTTAAAATAAGGTATCACTTTGTTTTCGATGCGCCACCCTGTATGTAGTTTGCAACAACTATGAACGTGCAAGATTTGTTCTTTTGTAATTTGCGTAGCTTAAGAAGATTTTACATAACAGTAGGTTAAGTCATTTGGCAATTTTAAGTTATTTTAGAACAATTTTGTCTTAAAATTGATTCCTGTGACCCTATCCGATAATGGTGCAATAAAACCGTTCGGGTAGCGTGAATACTAGTAAATAATTAAATAAATAAAGTACATATTATAAGGATGCTGGATTCACGTTCCTGACTGACCCATTTTGTGCCTTTTTGTTAACAATACCCCGACGTGGTAATTGTACATTAAAATGTTGTAAATGCGGTTCAAATGACCTTTATTCTGCGTATTTTTTTCTCGTAATCTAAGTATGATTTTTTCGATCCGAAGAATACGTTAGCCAATGATAGGGCTAGGGCATAATCAAAAACGCTTTGTCGTGCTTAAAAGTTCTGAAAGTCGACTGGACTTATTTACATGTATCAATATTGATATGTGCGTGTGGTAAATCTGAAAATACACATATGTATTCTATAAAATGTGATTGTTAGGGGATCACCCTGGCGAAACGAGCACTGCAGGCATACACCAGAATGCGACCTGCGACACACATATTTTCGTGCTTTAGATATGGCGCAGCATGCATTTTTCATGCCACTCGCTCGAATGCATTTTATCATCTTGGATTCTGTATTGCAGGGCTTTGTATTGATATGTACCTCGGCAAAGTTAAACATTTTCACAGCAATGCACGGATGGTAGCTTTTATGCGATCTTTCCAATTGCCACATGATCTGCGTCTTATTTTTGGTGCAATTTCTGTTATTCGGGTTGCGATATCGAGCGACGAGTTGACTTAGAGGCAATACATATACTAAGTGACATATAAATCCGAACACCCAGTTTAAATGGTTTTATTTTAATAAAATATTGTATAAGTACTTTTTTTTTTTTTTTTTTTTTTTTTTTTTTTTTTTTTTTTTTTTTGGCTTTAGGACTAGGCCATGCAGCCAGAAACTAGGTTGGATATTTTATATATGTCTATAATTATGGACGACAAACACACGACGTCACAACATCCATGGCGAAGGCGAGATTCGAACTCGCGGCCCGGCCGACCGGCTGATCAGTAGCACGACACTCTGACCAACGCGGCCAACCGAGGCCCCGTATAAGTACTTAATGAAGCATAATAAGTAAATGATAAAAATTTCAAAATGATTGCACTGCTTTAAAGCCCTTTGACCTTTAATAATGTGTAGATGCACCCTGATGTGCTACTCATTCTCCAACGCGCCTAGGCATGCTTCTGATCAGGTGGTCAATGTCCTCCTGTGGTATCTCATTCCAGGCAACCACCAACTCCTCTCGAAGTGCTTCTAGAGTCTGAGGAGGATGTTGCAAATTGAGCAATCTCCTACCCATCATATCCCACACGTGCTCAATTGGGGATAAGTCGGGAGATCTTGGTGGCCATGGTAACAATGTGACATCATTATGTTGAAAAAAGTCTATTGTGACTCTTGCAACATGTGGTCGGGCATTATCTTGTTGGAAAGTTGGATCTGCCAGGATGTCAAGATAGGGTAAAAAGATGGGGTCCTAGAACTTCGTGGATATAACGCTGCGCGTTCATGTTACCTCTGATGAAGATTAAAGGTGACCTGGAACCATAAGCTATAGCACCCCAAACCATAACTCCAACTGTGTGAAGAACATGTCTTTCAACAAAGAACTGTGGATTCCTCCTTTCACCACATCGCCTTCTAACCCTGGCACGACCATCGTGCATGCCTAAACAAAATCGAGACTCGTCACTAAAGACAATACTGCTCCATTCCTGATCCCAGAGTGACTGTTGTCTGCACCACTCAAGGCGATTACGTCGGTGTTCTCGAGTTAAAGGGAGGACCCAGTGTGGCCGGTATGAAAACAAGCCAAAACTTCTCATTCGTCGGTAAACACTTCGCATGCCAGTAGGTCTTCCGTGTTCTGCAAACCATTCATTTGCAATGGACCTAGTAGTGGAGAAACGGTCCCTTAGGAGTGACGCTACTCTTCTATAGTCTATATCATTTCGCCACTACTTGCTCAACCACCTTAGGCACTAATGCGACGTTGCAGTTCAGTATTTTGGGAGGCCAGAAGATGAAAGAGGTATGTGCAACTTCGATTGCAGATTTTTGTACATTGGGAAACACTTTCAAAAAATGGTGAATGCGCTTGGATTGAACAGCCTAGCCCAATATCGTATTTTTTAAATTACCTCTGTTTGGCAATGCCGAGATAAGCAAGGAAATCCCGTCGATTGTTAGCTAGATTGTTGTCGATTCGTTTGCCATGCCAACACCGCTCGTTTGTGTCCTAGCATTTTATGAGCTGTCATAACTGTGCGGTTTGTTGTGTCTGGGTTCTGAAAAATATGTCTGTTTTAAACAGCAATAGGCAGCGTTTCAATATTAATTTGGTTTAGATATCGATAAAGTGGTTTAAAAACTTTTGCCAGCCTTAAGCCATTTGGATTATTACTTCCCACGCCACTGGCGAGGAAGTATTGTAATCACGAAAAATTTCGAAAATGAGATGTTATATTTTTGGACGTTATATCACGAAAAACTGAAAATTTTTTCACTTGTTATTTACAGTAAGATAAATACATTCACCAACTTTTATTAAAATAAAACCATTTAAACTGGGTGTTCGGATTTATATGTCACTTAGTATACAATACTGTGGAAAATAAACTCCCCGTTTAAAGTCGCTTAGAGATAAGTTGGTACTATG
>CAVLJG010000007.1:10028991-10061921 GCA_963669975.1 Acanthoscelides obtectus | reverse complement strand
GGACTAAAAAGTTCACTTAGCTGTGAAATTTCAATACAGCGTCCACATGAACAAACACACTTGATGATGGAAGTTGAAATGTCGAGTTGAAATTTGACTACGCCATCTTGTAACAAACGACTATCTGATAATTTCAAGGCCTACGTAGGAAATTCTGCTTTTTTGAATTAACTCAGGTCTGACAATATCAATGTATGACGTAATATACATTTTTGGAATCTGAATTGAATGCTCTATTCATCTGTGCAAAAATCCAAAATCGTCTCCATAAGGAAAAATGGATTTGATGCTGAAAGACAAGAGACGAAACGTCATATTGAAATTTCAATCATGCCATCTTGTGGAGGAGAAAAAGTGGCAATGTTAATGTGCAAGTTATTTTGAAAAATCACTACAAATGAAATTAGGAAAAAATAAAATGAATTTGGGAAAGTTCGTTTTTTACATCTCTTTGAATTTCGAAACTGTCCAAGCGGCATTTTATTGATTACCTAAATATCGAATTTTATTTTCATAACAAAACACTTCTCTTGGTCTAACAATTTTATGGTAGAAAATCGTACTATACTCTCCATCTCGTTAAAGGTATTTTTTTTATTTCTGGTCGCCCGTAAATACAAGAGCTGAAGGTCACTTGGTGCTATTCCCGGGGCTCTAGTGTAGATGTTCAGCGGCCCACCACCCGCGGTAGTGAATTAATTTCACACCCAGTGCCGGGCATTTATCGGGTTGTGGAGATAAAAATCGGCCTCTCTTGTTGATTTAGCCGTTGTCACAACTGCACACAAACCATCGAATTGGTAAGTGACCAGTTTCTCCAAGCCACGTGTTCATTTTCTCACATGATTTCTAATTCTGTAGAGGGGAAACGTCTGCATTGATACTCCGAGGCGAATTTAAGTAGGACTTACGTCTGTGACGATTCAAAATACAACCATTTCCAACCAATTGCATCCAAAACCCAAAATACAAAGTACCATCCTCTAAGGGCTCATTAACTACCGACTGAGCACAGATACAGTCCTTTTATCAGATTATATCTCAATTTCCGCGGGATACAACACGCTGTATCTACGAGATATTCTTAATGTTAACAGTTTTCATTCCCTCTGATGGTATCATTTTTAAATTAAATTGAAAAGATCATCTTGAAAGACGTAAGAACGGAAGCGGAGATTCTAATCAAAAACGCTCATTGAATTTTTGACCGTTCTTATTTCCTCAAGGAATTTTCTCGTTATCCGTAAACAAGCGCCAAGATCCCAAAGGCAATGCGCATTCTTTCTATTTTATTTCCGAATTTAATACTGACGCGCGTATTTTAAGAACCCGCTTTATATTCGAGGTATTAAATATTTTAACAACACACCCATTTTAGTATTTAATTTAAGGCGTTTGAAAGCATCCAGCATGCTTCGGTGTAGCTCGTTATTTCCTCATTTTTGAGAAGATAAGATTATTAGACTGTCTATATTGGATGCTTAACGGTTAGATCGTAATAGATTACTGATTTTTAAGAGCTTGTGGTAGTAGTGGAAGGCGTACAAGCGAACATTTATTGGTTCTTAGGCTACAATTACTGCATTCCCAAATAATGAAATGGAAAAATTTGTCCTAATATTTCATAGAATCACTTTATAGTGATCCTTTTATTTGGTACTCGGAAGAATACTTTTTTATCGTGACTTTTAACATATTAATTATTAGTAGATGGTTTTTTTAAGCATGCAAAGTCTACCAATTTCTTATGTGATACATATGATAATGAAGCGCCTACTTAAGGCTATATACACGTCAATACTATTATACTAGCTTGCTATAATTGTTTTTATATTCTATATGGATGAAAAAAGCCGCCTACATTTCTCGGATCACCCTCTATTTTTTTTTAATACCATGCACTTCATCATGGGGAGTCTCCCCAGAATTTCATATCCGACATAATATCCCTAAAATTCACTTCGCATCACGTAAATACTCTTCCGGTATTTAATTCAGCACATGCAAAATGGCGGAATGAACATACCTTCCAACTTTCCGTTATTCACAAGGAGGGAGTTATTCGACTTCCTGGAGGAATTCCTGGATATCTGGCTGTGCGACGGGGAAGAATCGGTGCTCTTCTTCCCTAACACATCGTGACAGGAATAGGAAGTGTGCGTGATGGTCAACATCGGATGAACGGTGCCTGAAACATACGATATATAGGGTGGCGCATCGAAAACGAAACAGAAATCAATTGCAAACTATATACTTAATTCCTATTTAAAATAAGTACGAGAAATTTCCTTATCTTTCTTCAAGAAATAACTTTTTTGCCACAAAAAAACGCCCCAATAGCTATTTTCAACAACAAAATGATAAACAAACCATGGGCGTAATGAAGAAAAGCATTTACTTATTAAGTAAATTCTTTTAGTCAAATTTCTTCTGAAGGTAGTACAAACTAATCTGATGTACCTATTAAAGTCTACTTTAAGCTTCAAATCAATAAATCTTCAAAACTACTGCACTGAAGCTCATGTATTTACATCATTATAAAGGGAATTGAAAGACCTTTAAAATAAGGTATCACTCGACCCCCCTTTCCATTTAAGATTTTAGGGTTGGTGTCACCCCCGCCCAGGGGCTGCAAGTGTTAACGTGATTTTTTGCCAAACTTGTGTCCCCTTCGAAAACAAAATCGACGGGTCTGAGCGTTTTTCCAAAAAAAAGACTGAGCTGCCAGTAAATGCGTCTGTTTCGTTTTCGATGAGCCACCCTGTATGCCACTAATCTTTTAATAAAAGTATGAGGCGACGGGGGAAACGTTATACAGAGTGTCGCAGAAGTCGACATCAAGCCGGAAACGGAGGACAGTGATAAGTCATAATAGTTGCCAGAAAAATATAAAAAAGCTAAGTCGTGTACTTTTCAAATTATAAGATTTCCGATATTTTTTTGAGCTTGTAATTTGGAAATTAGACGACTAGATTGTTTTCATATTTTTCTGATAACTAATATGACTCGTTTAGAACTGAAAGCAACGATTTTCAAACTGTTTGATAATAATAGGCAGGTTATACATGTTTTTGTAATTACATATGTCCTAAAAGTTAAAAACTGAGAAAAATTGATCTGAATTCCGTGAGAGATATTTTCGTCTGGTAGAGCAGAATGGGCGACTCTTCATAATTCGATAGTATAGTTTAGTTAAATATTGAGTTGTAATTTATGGTAACTAGTCAGTGTTTAAATAAATTTCTTCATTAAAAAAAATCCGACATATAATGTGCCAAAACTTTTAAGACATACGTCAAGATACTATGACAACGAGTTTTTCCTATTTTGCCGTTGTAGGAAGCGGAAGCTATACAGGAATTATCAATAAGTGTACGCATAACCAACGATCTGTTAAAGGGAGGATATTTCAAAATAACTACTCAAAGAAATATCGAAGTCTACCACAGCAACATTTAGATCGAATAAATGTGATACAGTGATGGTACTTTGGGAACACTAGATTTTATTTACAACGGGGCGGAAAGCTGTACTTTATAAGAAGGGTTTTCGGACAACAAGTCTTGTTTTTCCGTCCACGGCATCATCTAAGACCTAGGTAGATAAAGTAACTTTACCATCCGCTATGTATAAATACACCTACTATATGATGAACTCAATTCGCACTACGTAGAAGGAGCAAGTGTACGATTTATTTGTCGCCAAAATTACGTAGTTAGTAGTTAGGATGAAAGTTCATACTACAAGTCAATCAGGCTCAAATTTGACAATTGTTGACATCTCACATTAAATGCTCACTTTTCTGCGAAAACATAAAAGTGCATGGATTTCATACAATCCTAGTGTTCTAGACAATTCCAGAAAATGAGGTTTCTGCGAGTTGCAAAAGTAGTTTAAGCTGAACAACAGCAAATCTACAAGTGTTATAAAGGGTATCTGAGATTTTTTAAATGGAAACTCCCATTTTTGACCCCGTAAATGAAAAGAGCCGACAATTTTACGTTCAAAAATTTTGACAAGGTACGGTGAATCAAATATGGTCTTATCTATACTTAAATGTTGACCTTAGAATGTCATGGTCAAGGTCAAACCCGGGTACGGGGATATAATTTGAAGACCAAGGAAAACTACCACGGCATTATTGTCATGATTTTTCCCCAGATATCCAATGGTGGGCTGGGATCTGACCTTAACGATGATGATCTTCAAGGTTATCTGAAGGTCAAGTCGATTTTTGTAGTCAGGGAACAGCCCTGAATGAACATTGAAGTCAGTTTATCTGTAGATTATACAGTTTTCTGAATTATCAAGAAATTAAGGCAAACTTGTGTTTGACCTTGATGGTCAAGTCCAAGGTCAATTTCAGAAGATGATCAAGGACATATCCGAACATAAATTTTTCCCTTTTTACCATTTCCGCCGTCAAAAACATAGGATCCCATTGAAAACGAGTTGACCTTCAAACGACCTTCATGGCCAAGGTCAGATTGAAGGTCCCCATTGTATATCCGTGGAAAATCATTAAAATATTATGTCCCGATAGTTTCCTTATACGACTTCTGGCTTTCAAGTTACATCACCGTTCCTGGTTTGACCTTGGTGGTCAAATTCAAAGTTAAGGCTAGGGGAAACTCCTATCAATCTAGGGTTTTCTTTTTTCCTATCATTGTTACTGCATAAATTATCGTGCGGTTAAGGACAGAGCCAAACATTGATAGCTGATCGTTTAGGCAACACGTACAGTTGATACCTTGTAGAAAAATCTACATAATATCACAAAAAACCTATATAATGTCAGAAAAAACGACATAATGTCCCTTTTCAAGATACGCAGTACCTTTGCCGGCCATTATTTTAGTCAAAAATGCTTTAATCTAACTCTGCTTCAATGACATTGCCCTATAAGTTGGGCATTAAAGATATATATAATGCTTCATATTGTTCACATATCAAAATCACGGATTAATTATGCATCCCTGTCTATTAACCTTAACTGAGCGACTCACATCGCAGCACAGAAAGTATTTATAGTACGAATACCTACTTGAATATCCTTTCCAGAGAAAAGAATGTGTGCATTTGTATTAGTTTGTCACTTTTGTAGGCAATGGTAGTCAAATTTCACAATTTTAGCGACAAGCAATGACGATCAGTGATAGACGTAAACGCGGTATCAATTTGGGAGACTTGGAACAACGACTTGGATGACTGACCATCTGATTCAGTTAAATGCTTCCTAAATACGATGTTACATCAATCTAAGGAAAATGTTTTATATACAATGACCTAAATTAAAAATGTGCCTCATTTTACCCATTTGTGTCCAGTATTTGAGTGGCATGTAAAACGCAGTCTTGTTAGTATTTTGTTCCAGAAAAGGACCTAATACCTTACCACAGTGGTATGGCTTATTATATTCTGATTTTATTTTTTGTAAATATTGAGTTTAGTATAAGAGTCACTGTATAGCATTTACACAGAGACGCATTGAGTCTGGAAGATCGTAAAAAATGTTAATTATGATTTCAATAATATCGAGACTCCTAGAATACTGAAATTTCCGACTATTTTATGTTCTTTATAATCATTATATCAGCTTTTAGCTTCTTGATATCCTCATGTATTTTTTACCATGCGCTAAGTTTTTTGTATCGATCACTGGTTATGAGAAAAATAAATTCGATTCAGATTGGTGTTTCTTCAGTTTTCCAAAGAACAAACAAATTTGCGAACAATGGGTTCTGAAGTGTTATCATCAACACAAATTTCATGTACAAACCGTATGGATATGTACGAAGCAATTTTTGAATATTGACTACTATTTCAAAGAAAGAACTTTGGGACTACGTTAAAATAAATGGAAGTTGAACAGTGATGCATTCATTTGATGACATCACCAAAGGCTTAATTAAATGTAATGAAATCGACCGTATTTTCAAAAATTTCAACGCAGGGTCATTAGAGTTGACCAAGAATTATTTAAAATCGTTATTGGACTTATGCATGCCAGTTAAAGCAAGTGCAGAAGCAAACCATAATTTTTTTGGTTGTAAAATGTATGTAAAATACGGATGTTAAATAGAGATATGAAAGAAAAACCCAGAATTGGGAAGAGAAAAATGATAAAACTTGTAAAATGAACTCAATAAATCTGTTTACCAACACCTACTCATAAAAAAGATTAAAAATGCATTTACACATGACATTTTATACAAAATTATAATGATGTCATATATACTTGTATCCTGTTCTCCATCTTTCTTCTGTATACGTATAAAAACAAATTGATAGATGTCACTGCGGCACAAATGTATTATTTGAAACCAATGTAATTCAATAATTCTCCTTCTTTGAACCTCAAAAAAAATTTGGTTTGAAAAGCTACAAGCGCATTTTCAATGATTTACTCTTAAGTTATTTAGATTCCTTCAAATTGTCTATTGTTAATTTTTCAAAAGTGATAAATTTATAACGACAATGTATCCTGTCTATAATAATATACTTCATTGAATTGTATTGACAAAACATCAAAATATAAGTATACTAAGTGACATATAAATCCGAACACCCAGTTTAAATGGTTTTATTTTAATAAAATTTTGTATAAGTACTTAATGAAGCATAATAAGTAAATGATAAAAATTTCAAAATGATTGCACTGCTTTAAAGCCCTTTGACCTTTAATAATGTGTGGATGCACCCTGATGTGCTACGCATTCTCCAACGCGCCTAGGCATGCTTCTGATCAGGTGGTCAATGTCCTCCTGTGGTATCTCATTCCAGGCAACCACCAACTCCTCTCGAAGTGCTTCTAGAGTCTGAGGAGAACGTTGCAAATTGAGCAATCTCCTAGCCATCATATCCCACACGTGCTCAATTCGGGATAAGTCGGGAGATCTTGGTGGCCATGGTAACAATGTGACATCATTATGTTGAAAGAAGTCTATTGTGACTCTTGCAACATGTGGTCGGGCATTATCTTGTTGGAAAGTTGGATCTGCCAGGGTGTCAAGATAGGGTAAAAGATGGGGTTCTAGAACTTCGTGGATATAACGATGCGCGTTCATGTTACCTCTGATGAAGATTAAAGGTGACCTGGAACCATAAGCTATAGCACCCCAAACCATAACTCCAACAGTGTGATGAACATGTCTTTCAAGAAAAAAACTGTGGATTCCTCCTTTCACCACGTCGCCTTCTAACCCTGGCACGACCATCATGCATGCCTAAACAAAATCGAGACTCGTCACTAAAGACAATACTGTTCCATTCCTGATCCCAGAGTGACCGTTGTCTGCACCACTCAAGGCGATTACGTCGGTGTTCTCGAGTTAAAGGGAGGACCCAGTGTGGCCGGTATGAAAACAAGCCAAAACTTCTCATTCGTCGGTAAACACTTCGCATGCCAATAGGTCTTCCATGTTCTGCAAACCATTCATTTGCAATGGACCTGGTGGTGGAGAAACGGTCCCTTGAGGCCAATAATCTTAGGCGGCGATCTTCACGGTCTGTTGTTCTACGGCGGCGTCCAGTGCCCCTTGCTCTTTGCGTACGGCCTTCTCGAAGCCATGCCTGACAACACCTAACCACAGTGTCTACACTTCTTTGCACTCTAACTGCAATTGCCCGAAAAGAAAGTCCAGCTTCCCGAAGTCCCACTATACGGCCCCTATCAAACTCACTAAGTTGACGAAATCGTACAGGTCTCCGTACTCTAGGCATCGTAACCGATCGTAAAGTATGTCAAGAACCAAAATCCGCCAACGTTGATTCTTTACTGCGGCTGAAATATTCATTTTTAGAGCGTTATTGAATTAAAAAAAAGCAGTATAAAAACCGCAATGTCCAACTGATAACGCTGAAAATATTTTCACTTGTTATTTACAGTAAGATAAATACATTCACCAACTTTTATTAAAATAAAACCATTTAAACTGGGTGTTCGGATTTATATGTCACTTAGTATATAACATGCCTATGTGCGGAACATTTGAAGACTCGAATGCATAAATGTGTCATGTAACGTTTTGTTTAAAATTGCTTTTTTGCATTAATCTAATGTTGAGCAATGATTCTTTTACTCTGTGATTACTTTGTTGCAAAAACAAGAGAATAAGCTAATTAAATTTAATATTTGAAATGTCAATAAAGTAAAAACTTCCAATAAAAAATATTTAAAGTCACTTTTCTCTGTTAAATGATTTTGTTACATGATACCTTCGTCTTACTTGCGTCTTTCATTTGTCACCGCCACGAGTTATAATTATGGTGAAAGGCCATGCACGATTGTAATTCACAATTTTGGTGAATGTGCGCATCATAGTGGTGCATGCCATTTGGATAACTGCGTAGCTGCATCTTTTTGAATAATGGAGCTCCGTGAAGGCCTACGGCTTTTGCATTCGCCGGTAAATATCGCCATAGCGGAATAACGAGTTACGGTCGCTAGCGGAGAAACACATGGGCGGGTAATCGTAATGGCTGCATATTGGGTCAATAGATTGGAGACCAATGCTGGCGCCATGCTGTGCTAGAGCGAGCATATATGTGCCGCTTCACATTCGGCTGAGGTACAGGTTGAGTTTTATAGATATCGAGACTGACTGCCGCTTGGCACTTCAGTCGTCAGTTGATCAAAAGGACTAGTTTTCATATCTAGTACACAAACTATAAACGAAATAAAATATAGATGTCAGTAACCTCATGGATCCTTTTACAAGTTATGTCTTTTAAGTTTTGCATATAGAAACATAGTAGCCCGCGCAGATCGAACGTCAGTATTGAATCTTAACCTCACTCTTTAGTAAACTTAAATTCAAAGTTTCACAACAATACGTGCATTGTCCTCACTACAGTGAATTTTTAAGTTGCACTGTATCTCGAAGGTGCAAATAAGGATAACGCATTGTCATCGGTGCTTGATACGTGTGCGACGTTTCAAATTAATCAAACTTTCGGAAACTGGTGAAAATCATGTGTTAAACAGTTGTTTAAGGGAAGTTTCCCAGGCTGTAGGGCGGTTATGTCATTCTTTAAAATCTTAGTTATGTATCTCCCAACTAACAATTATCACTCCTATTAGAGTTGCAAGAATGATTATACAGTATTCCTTACACAGCATTGTATACTGTAAGAACATTGGCAAAACCCTCTTAGAACAGCTATACAAGCGGAATGGGCACACCTAGTAGGACACTTCAGTCATTTAAGATGTTGTATAAGGGCTGCAGGTAACAGTTATACAACAAAAGTGTAAACCTCTTGCAGCCGCTATAGAACATTTGCTTCAGTGCAAGATTCAGTTTTTATCAACTATACAACTATTCTGTTACGTGATTCTGCTTTATTGCAACTAAACTATTTCTTATGTATTGTATAGACGAAGTGAAGAATATACAACTAACACATTACAGTCATATTGTTTACTTACATATCGGCCATTGTGAATTTCCATTTAGACACAATTACACTATAGTCAACGCCAAACAAAGTGGCGTGCACGTCATCAAGGTGGGTGTGTTGAAAAATTTACATTGTTGCCAAACTTTTTGTAAAATAATAAAATTTATTATTTACATATCTAGGTTTATAAGCAATATTAACCTCAAATGAGAACAAAAATAATAGTATAATAAAATTATAGATCTGTACTTGCATAATCATTAAGTATGACAATTATTGATCAGATGACACTATGAAACTACCATATTTAATTGATAGCTTAAAGGTACTGAATAAAAATCCAAATGGGGTCCTCCAAATTTTATGCATGGTATTTATTTTACAGAATTCATACAGAAAAATGCATTCTAAAATTAGGTAAGCTACTGGTGTAAGCTTTTTCTGTACAATAAAGTTAGTCGGAGTTTCTTTCTTCAGCGCTGTCTGAATCTGAATCTTCATCACTCTCAAAGTTGATTATTAAAGGTTCGATGTCTGGTCGATCAAAAATTCGTTCTCTTTCATACCATTTAAAAATTTCTTGCTCAGTATGTCGAACACTATTTTTCCACATGTCTGGGGTAACCGTTTGTAGAGCCTCGTTCCACATATCCAAACAGTCTTTTTCACTGTTACCATTTCTACCAATATGTCTGTTATAGTAACCTTTTGCTATGCCCCAAATTAACTCAATAGGGTTAAATATACAATGGTAAGGAGGCAGACGAAGAACTTTGTGCCCATGTTGTTCCGCCAATCCATCAATCACGTATATTTTAGGTGGTTTGTTTCTAAAAAAGCAGTTATTTTAAGAATAGGAATAAACAAAAGAAATATAAACTGTCGACCAAAATATATATAATTAAGAAGCATTATGTACCGAGCAACAATACTCAATAGCTCTGTTTTAAACATTGTGTTTAAAAATGGTATGTTTTGATTTGTCAACCAGTCTTGGATATTTTTTTTGTCCATGCATTGTTGGGCACTTTGTTCAATATCATGCTGTGATAAGGGGCGTTATCCAGTATAATCATAGATGGACTCTCCAATTTTTCTAATAACTGATGTTGAAACCATTTCAAAAAATTGTCCTGGTTCATCTCTCCATGGTAATCGCTCAATTTTGTTTTCGAAGAAAATATCGCTTCACTACCCTCAATAAACCCATTTTCATTTCCAGCATGTAATATAATGTATCTAAAATATATTAGTTTTAAATTTTATAGTGCAAATTGTGTAAAAGTACATACCTTTTACCATCTGTTTTAATAGCTTTCACGCTTTTTTGGTTTCCATTTTGCCAAGAGCGACCTATGGTCCCATTTTGAAATATCCAAGTTTCATCGAGGAAGACAAACTGGTATAAGGCCTCAACCTTGGCTTGATTGTATTGCCTTAGAAATTGACACTGAATCAATTTGTGGCATTTCAAATCTTTATAAATCCTTTGGCCCCGCCTACTGTAAATCAACAACTGTTTGTTTCAAAACAAAATTATTCATTTTACGAGTAGATAAAGGCAATTTTGGTATATAAAGATGCCCAAACAGTTAAATAGTCGGTGTAAGGAACTCGTGGCCTCGTTAATGCACTACTTTGAGCAGGAAAGGGACAACAACGGGCCTTTGTTGCCTTTAAATGCTGTTCAAGAGGTAGGTTACTAATAATTATATGTAATGTATATTAATAAAAGTGAAATTTTATTTCATTTTTTGTAGCGTGTTGCTGCTGCTTTAAAAATTAGTTTAAGGACAGTTAGTCGTATTTCCGAGGGTGTGAAAAGTGATGCAAATTTAGAATCGCCCAAGAAAAAGCGGAGTTATATTAAACGTGTAACCAACACAGCGACATTGGATACAAGTGCCATTCGAGAAGTGATCTATAATATGTATCACAAAAGTAAGATCTTATTATAATAACTTATCAGAAATTTGCATTAATTTGTTAACTAAATTATAATGTCATATTACACATGGTTTCAGAAGAACAAGTTACGATACAAACTTTATGGTCTCGATTAAGAGATAGGGCATTATTTGATGGTAGTGCCACGTCTTTAAGGCGGTTGCTTAGAGATCTTGGATTTAAGTGGCTTAAGGACAATCCGCGACGAGGGCTCATGGAACTACCAAGTATAGCTTTGAAAAGGGTGGAATTTCTAATGCAATACAATCAAGCCAAGGTTGAGGCCTTATACCAGTTTGTCTTCCTCGATGAAACTTGGATATTTCAAAATGGGACCATAGGTCGCTCTTGGCAAAATGGAAACCAAAAAAGCGTGAAAGCTATTAAAACAGATGGTAAAAGGTATGTACTTTTACACAATTTGCACTATAAAATTTAAAACTAATATATTTTAGATACATTATATTACATGCTGGAAATGAAAATGGGTTTATTGAGGGTAGTGAAGCGATATTTTCTTCGAAAACAAAATTGAGCGATTACCATGGAGAGATGAACCAGGACAATTTTTTGAAATGGTTTCAACATCAGTTATTAGAAAAATTGGAGAGTCCATCTATGATTATACTGGATAACGCCCCTTATCACAGCATGATATTGAACAAAGTGCCCAACAATGCATGGACAAAAAAAAATATCCAAGACTGGTTGACAAATCAAAACATACCATTTTTAAACACAATGTTTAAAACAGAGCTATTGAGTATTCTTAAAATAACTGCTTTTTTAGAAACAAACCTAAAATATACGTGATTGATGAATTGGCGGAACAACATGGGCACAAAGTTCTTCGTCTGCCTCCTTACCATTGTATATTTAACCCTATTGAGTTAATTTGGGGCATAGCAAAAGGTTACTATAACAGACATATTGGTAGAGATGGTAACAGTGAAAAAGACTGTTTGGATATGTGGAACGAGGCTCTACAAACGGTTACCCCAGACATGTGGAAAAATAGTGTTCGACATACTGAGCAAGAAATTTTTAAATGGTATGAAAGAACGAATTTTTGATCGACCAGACATCGAACCTTTAATAATCAACTTTGAGAGTGATGAAGATTCAGATTCAGACAGCGCTGAAGAAAGAAACTCCGACTAACTTTATTGTACAGAAAAAGCTTACACCAGTAGCTTACCTAATTTTAGAATGCATTTTTCTGTATGAATTCTGTAAAATAAATACCATGCATAAAATTTGGAGGACCCCATTTGGATTTTTATTCAGTACCTTTAAGCTATCAATTAAATATGGTAGTTTCATAGTGTCATCTGATCAATAATTGTCATACTTAATGATTATGCAAGTACAGATCTATAATTTTATTATACTATTATTTTTGTTCTCATTTGAGGTTAATATTGCTTATAAACCTAGATATGTAAATAATAAATTTTATTATTTTACAAAAAGTTTGGCAACAATGTAAATTTTTCAACACACCCACCTTGATGACGTGCACGCCACTTTGTTTGGCGTTGACTATAACAACAGATGTATGCCGAGCACAGCGATTTTGTACTACAAAAGTTGTAATATCGTTGCATATGTACCGCCTTTAACAGTTACTAAACAACAGTTGTATAAGTGCTTCCGTTGGGAGCAATTTGTTGGCTAAAGTAGTAAATTTGCACAGCAAAACAACAAGGCACGCGTTTGTTTTATAAACGTTACCATGGATACCATAACACAACCATTTTGACTACCGTGCAAATATGCCGTACAAAATAGTTGTATAAACGTTTATGCAACAGTTAAAAGTTTGTCCTATAAGGTGTTGTATAACTATGCTATAAGAATATTTTAAACACCTCAATTTGCATTCCACTTTCCACACAACATTAAGCCAGTATTTTGGTGTGCAGGCAACAACAATAGAGAGCTTTTATGGCTGAACGGTTCTTTTACCAAAAGCTTATAGCACTACTTTGCTAGTTGGGCTATTTCGTAAGAATGTATACCAACCACCTCTAGCTGTAATGATAATTTTTTCCTTGGAATTGTCTACATTTAATTCATAATGAAAAAGAGCCAGGATTAAGATACAGCAATTTAAGGATACCTCCCTTATTGCGTCTTGTGGCACCTATCTAATCTACCCTAAACAATTTACCGCCACTCGGGCTCACCTCATTCAGTGCAGCGCCCTGTCAAGTCTCTCGAGCTAATTTATTTACAGCCCAAGCACGAAATTATTTATGTCCATGAGGGTCGTGCAGATCTCAGAGTTCTAATGTACCCTTAGGGTTCCTTCTGCTTACCTTAGTAATTAGTGTTCAGTTAGACGGGTAAGGTTTGTACCTAGATGGGATTGAATTATAAATGTAAAGTACACGCTAGACGTCCTTATATTGCTCGTCGTACCGCAGACTTTCTTCAAGAAGCAGGAGTTGTTGTAGGAGTTGCAGGAATGTTTTGCCGTGGACACCTCGTTCACCGGATTTAAATCCCATCGAACACTTGTTGCTGGGAATGAGGTGTCACAACCAGACGTCGATCATCTCATGTTGTCGACCAACACATTAATTTTTTTCTTACTACTTGTCAATAAAATTTCGCCAATCATTGTTGGTTAATTCTAATAACAGCGGATACAAAAATCGAATGAGCACGCGGCAAATATGACGCTACGGCCGAAATGAAAAACAAAATCGGGTAGCGAATACAACAACAAACCACAAAATATTGTAAACCCACAAAGGGGGTGGAAGATTTAACGCAGATAAGTTCAGTTTCCCATCTTAAAAATCTAGACGTACTTTTGATCATTATTAAAATATGAATCAAATACGAAGCCCGTAGAAATTGCGTAACTACTTCGCACGATAATCACAATAAAATTTGCTGCGCAAGTAATTCAATAGCCCTATATTACAATGTAGAAGTTCATCATATACCTGTGTATGAAATTCACAATGGCCGATATGTAAGTAAACAAGATGACTGTAATGTGTTAGTTTTATATTCTTCACTTCGTCTATACAATACATAAGAAATAGTTTGGTTGCAACAAAGTAGAATCACGTAACAGAATAGTTGTATAGTTGACAAAAACTGAATCTTGCACTGACGCAAATGTTCTATACTAAGTGACATATAAATCCCAACACCCAGTTTAAATGGTTTTACTTTAATAAAATTTTGTATAAGTACTTAATGAAGCATAATAGGTAAATGATAAAAATTTCAAAATGATTGCACTGCTTTAAAGCACTTTGACCTTTAATAATGTGTGGATGCACCCTGATGTGCAGCGCATTCTCCAACGCGCCTAGGCGTGCTTCTGATCAGGTGGTCAATGTTCTCCTGTGGTATCTCATTCCAGGCAACCACCAACGCCTCTCGAAGTGCTTCTACAGTCTGAGGAGGACGTTGCAAATTGAGCAATCTCCTACCCATCATATCCCACACGTGCTCAATTGGGGATAAGTCGGAAGATCTTGGTGGCCATGGTAACAATGTGACATCGTTATGTTGAAAGAAGTCTATTGTGACTCTTGCAACATGTGGTCGTGCATTATCTTGTTGGAAAGTTGGATCTGCCAGGGTGTCAAGATAGGGTAAAAGATGGGGTTCTAGAACTTCGTGGATATAACGCTGCGCGTTCATGTTACCTCTGATGAAGATTAAAGGTGACCTGGAACCATAAGCTATAGCACCCCAAACCATAACTCCAACAGTGTGATGAACATGTCTTTCAACAAAAAACTGTGGATTCCTCCTTTCACCACGTCGCCTTCTAACCCTGGCACGACCATCGTGCATGCCTAAACAAAATCGGGACTCGTCACTAAAGACAATACTGTTCCATTCCTGATCCCAGAGTGACCGTTGTCTGCACCACTCAAGGCGATTACGTCGGTGTTCTCGAGTTAAAGGGAGGACCAGTGTGGCCGGTATGAAAACAAGCCAAAACTTCTCATTCGTCGGTAAACACTTCGCATGCCAATAGGTCTTCATTTCAATGGACCTGATAGTGGAGAAACGGTCCCTTAAGGCCAATAATCTTAGGCGGCGATCTTCACGGTCTGTTGTTCTACGACGGCGTCCAGTGCCCCTTGCTCTTTGCGTACGGCCTTCTCGAAGCCATGCCTGACAACACCTAACCTCAGTGTCTACACTTCTTTGCACTCTAACTGCAATTGCCCGAAAAGAAAGTCCAGCTTCCCGAAGTCCCACTATACGGCCCATATAAAACTCACTAAGTTGACGAAATCGTACAGGTCTCCGTACTCTAGGCATCGTAACCGATCGTAAAGGATGTCAAGAACCAAAATCCGCCAACGTTGATTCTTTACTGCGGCTGAAATATTCATTTTTAGAGCGTTAGTGAATTAAAAAAAGCAGTATAAAAACCGGAATGTCCAACTGATAAGGCTGAAAATTTTTTCACTTGTTATTTACAGTAAGATAAATACATTCACCAACTTTTATTAAAATAAAACCATTTAAACTGGGTGTTCGGATTTATATGTCACTTAGTATATGTCACTTAGTATATAATGAAATGTAATATTCGTGATCACAATATCCCACGCTTCTGCGTCAGAAATAAAATCCTACATATATGAATATTTTCCGGCAACGGAGCCGCTGTTTTCCGCATCGCGCCTCAGTAACATGATCATAAAAAAAAAATAAGAAAAAAGTTTCACTTCCAAGTTGTCGCCATGAAAAATTATGTGAATTGAACTGTTACTTCGTCGCTTCTTACCTGTCTTTCCTCTCGCTGAGCAATCGCTGTCCGACCTGTGGTGACCTAGAAACTTTTCGCTGAATCCCTGGATTTTCTCCACGAGCATTTCTCCGTAAGTAGCCGGTTTGTCTTCGGTGTGCCTCAGGTTCGTTTCTCCTATGGAATTAACATTTGGTGTAGATCCTGAAAGGAATTATCAGCAAATGCATCCAGAAACTATAAGCAGTTAGTTGCGATTGTGGACGTTAGTGAGTTATTCGGAGCCGTGATGCTCGACCAGGTGACATTCATGATAGTTTGTGAGTTTGGATGTCTTTCGGTGAAACTTGGTTGATACATTTCACATGGCAGCGAAACGGAATCACGAATGAAATTATATCAAGTACGAGGTCTAAGTGATGAGATTGATTTTTTTAATCACACAAGTCGTGACCAAAAATGAAACATCATACACAGGGCCGCATTTCAAGGAGGGTCTTCCATGTAACATTTTTTCCATGAGCGCTAAATAATAATAATAATAATAATAATATTTATTCACTCAATGTACAAAAAGAACAAACAACATGAGCAAATAAATATAAAATCACAACAGGCCGAACAGAAGGCATTGCCTGTGCATGGTCCAATAATTTTAAGTTGCAACTGTGGCTAATTTTTGTCCTTTTTTGGAGTAGATCATGTATTTACTTGATGTTCTTACTTATCAGCTTATGAATTTAAGTCCTAGATATACTAAGTGACATATAAATCCGAACACCCAGTTTAAATGGTTTTATTTTAATAAAATTTTGTATAAGTACTTAATGAAGCATAATAAGTAAATGATAAAAATTTCAAAATGATTGCACTGCTTTAAAGCCCTTTGACCTTTATAATAATGTGTGGATGCACCCTGATGTGCTACGCATTCTCCAACGCGCCTAGGCATGCTTCTGATCAGGTGGTCAATGTCCTCCTGTGGTATCTCATTCCAGGCAACCACCAACTCCTCTCGAAGTGCTTCTAGAGTCTGAGGAGGACGTTGCAAATTGAGCAATCTCCTACCCATCATATCCCACACATGCTCAATTGAGGATAAGTCGAGAGATCTTGGTGGCCATGGTAACAATGTGACATCATTATGTTGAAAGAAGTCTATTGTGACTCTTGTAACATGTGGTCGGGCATTATCTTGTTGGAAAGTTGGATCTGCCAGGGTGGATATAACGCTGCGCGTTCATGTTACCTCTGATGAAGATTAAAAGTGACCTGGAACCATAAGCTATAGCATCCCAAACCATAACTCCTACAGTGTGATGAACATGTCTTTCAACAAAAAACTGTGGATTCCTCCTTTCACCACGTCGACTTCTAACCCTGGCACGACCATCGTGCATGCCTAAAGAAAGAGACTCGTCACTAAAGACAATACTGTTCCATTCCTGATCCCAGAGTGACCGTTGTCTGCACCACTCAAGGCGATTACGTCGGTGTTCTTGAGTTAAACGGAGGACCCAGTGTGGCCGGTATGAAAACAAGCCAAAACTTCTCATTCGTCGGTAAACACTTCGCATGAGAATAGGTCTTCCGTGTTCTGCAAACCATTC
The DNA here is from genome assembly GCA_963669975.1 of Acanthoscelides obtectus. Classification (NCBI taxonomy): domain Eukaryota; kingdom Metazoa; phylum Arthropoda; class Insecta; order Coleoptera; family Chrysomelidae; genus Acanthoscelides; species Acanthoscelides obtectus. Next base: position 10,044,227 of record CAVLJG010000007.1, on the reverse strand, counting down.
ATTTGCAATGGACCTGGTAGTGAAGAAACGGTCCCTTAAGGCCAATAATCTTAGGCGGCGATCTTCACGGTCTGTTGTTCTACGTCGGCGTCCAGTGCCCCTTGCTCTTTGCGTACGGCCTTCTCGAAGCCATGCCTGACAACACCTAACCACAGTGTCTACACTTCTTTGCACTCTAACTGCAATTGCCCGAAAAGAAAGTCCAGCTTCCCGAAGTCCCACTATACGGCCCCTATCAAACTCACTAAGTTGACGAAATCGTACAGGTCTCCGTACTCTAGGCATCGTAACCGATCGTAAAGGATGTCAAGAACCAAAATCCGCCAACGTTGATTCTTTACTGCGGCTGAAATATTCATTTTTAGAGCGTTAGTGAATTGAAAAAAGCAGTATAAAAACCGGAATGTCCAACTGATACGGCTGAAATTTTTTTCACTTGTTATTTACAGTAAGATAAATACATTCACCAACTTTTATTAAAATAAAACCATTCAAACTGGGTGTTCGGATTTATATGTCACTTAGTATATTTTTTAAATTTCTTTTGAAACATTTTCCGAAACGTAAATCTTTTAAGTCTTTAGGTATAATTTCATAAAATTGTGGCGCTAAATAGTGATATGACCGCTGTATTATAGATTTATGCGGCTGAGGAACTACTGTGCCACGAATTTTGTACCTTGTGTAATGATTAAGTTTAATTTTTTGGTCGGTGTTTACAAATTTATGGTAGTGAGTGATACTGTGTAAGAAGTAAAGCTGTCTTATATCATTCATTCTGCGTATAATTTGTCAGTGAGTTAAAATATCGGTTTTCTAAACATCATTTTTCAGAATACTTTTTTGAAAAGCATCTAAATTATAGATATGTGAGGAACATGCAGCTTCCCATGCTAATATACCTTCCTCGTTTTCAAGATACTGGCAAGAATTCAACTTTGTCAAAAAACGACTAATAAAAAAATTTCTAAAAACTCTTGCGCGTCTATGATCGAGATGGAACTTTGTTTTCTGGGTAAATCAGATGCGTAGATTCCAAATTCGATGTCGAGACATTGCTAGGATTTACCTCTATCCATGAAAAATAGTTTCTTGTCAACGTTTCATCCTAAATCCAGTCTGATAACACTTTAGAATTTTTTCACTATGATATTCATATCCAGCGCCCCAAATTACTCATTGAGCAAAGCTTTGCTTCCATGTAGCCATCGATAGTAAGAATGGATTTTTAGCACCTTAAAGTCGCAAAAAAACGCATGTTTATTGATGGAAATGTGGATGCAAACAAATATTTGGCAATTTTAGAAGAATCGCTTTACCAGTGATGAAAGAATGTTTGACATCCGGCCAAGATTTTGTGTTTCAGCAAGATGGTGCAGCGTGCCATACCTCAAAAAAGGCTATAAAATGGATGGACGAAAATAATGTACCACTTTTGAAATGGGTTTCTAGCAGTCCAGATCTGTCACCTATTGAAACTTTGTGGCACGAGATGAAAAAGGTTCTACGACAACATCCTGCTCGTATAATCACCGAACTGAGACAAAAGCTTCAAGAAATATGGGATTGTTTTACACCAAAACTTTGTTAACACTATGCCCCAAAGAATTTCAGCCGTAATAAAAAATAAAGGTGATGTTACCCAATGGTAATCTTTCAATTGTTCCTTTGTTAACTTCGCGCATTTATTCGCACATTGTTTATTTGTTTAGATGTTCTATTAGTTATAGGTCTAAGTATGTATACTTTACGACTAGAATGTATCTAAAATGTTTTTGAGAAAATAAATTGTTTTAGAAGTAAATAGTTTCGTCATGTTTAGTTTATAAAGGCATATTTTGGTACAAATCTTGAAGTGGGCCAACTGAAGTGGGAAGGGGCTCGTATAATGTTTGTTGGGTATTACTTTGAAAGCGACAAAATAGATATTCATGAATAAATAAATAATTCTTGAAAAAACATGAAATTCACGATACTTTTCGAACAAATCTCGTAACTGTGTATGAACAAGTCATAGTTCAAAACTAGTTTGACCTCAGCTTTACGTAAAGACTTCGAAAGGTCCATGTTTCACGTTTCTCGACAAACAACTCTTCCATAGCGACCGTACGAGCATTGTTTTTTGCATTGTTAGCATTACACACAAAGGCCCTTGTGCCCTTGGTCTGCTGTATTCCTTTGAATCCGTAAATTGCCTCCGGTCGTAAAGGCGAAGGCAAAGTTTACGCGCTTTGCTGCCATCTGTCGACTGTTTAAAAATTCATCGGCCCTTTGTGATTTGAGGTCCATGTTCAAAGGTGCTTTCAGTCGCTCATGCTTGTTTGTTACGTGAATTGCGATGAAATTAGACGAAAAAAACGTGTTCAAATAAATTATATTATACTGGGGAAATTATTCAAGTCAAGTCATCGTTGGTTGTCAGAGCGGTCCGTGGGACCTTAGATCTCGAGTCACAGTGTCAGTTTGTGAGTCTGTCAGGTCTGGCAACCCAGAAACCAGACGATTTTAAGGAAAAAAGGAAAGGAAAGAAGGAAGAACGAGAGCAAAGGGGAAGACGAGAATCTTTGAGGATAGGCAGCTTTTAGGCATTGTTAAAATCACTTCACTGATTTTGATATGGTCTAAAAATAGTCGATTTTTTCGAAAGATCTTGTCAAAATGCTCCAAGTTCACGAGTTAATTTTGATTACAGTGCGAACCGCGGCGTTTTGTGCTTGCGAACTTGCTCGACTGTGTAGTCTACTGACTCACGCAACAGAGGGTTGTTGTGCGATTCCGCTAGGCTATAGCGCCGCTGCGCCTGTTGCTTAATGTAGTCCTTTAGGTAAGGGACATCGAGGTCTCTATATAGAGTTTCGTTAGAAACATACCATGGGGCATCAGCAACAGTGCTCAACGTCCTGCTTTGCAGAAGCTGCAGATTTCGCATGTGTGTTTTAGCAATAAAACACCAAGCCGCACATGCGTAAGTCATTGCTGGTTTTATCACCACCTTATAGAGTCGAATCTTGTTAAACAAACTTAATTTTGAACGTTTACATAATAATGGGTAAAGCAATCTAATACTTCCTCCTCCGCACTTTGCAGCCTGTCATGGACTAGGTGACCAGACCATGACTGGGCCACCAATGCAGTATCGTCAGCATAGGGATAGACTTCACAGTTGCTGGGACTAGGGACGTCATGGATGTACAGTGAGTAAAGGATAGGTCCAAGGACCGAACCCTGAGGGACGCCGGCTGTAATCAGCCGTGTTGTCGACAGGACATTGTCAATTTTGATCCGAAATTTCCTACCTTCAAGGAAGGATTTCAGTAGTTTTAGAAGCCAAAAAGGGAAGCCCTTTTGGATTAGTTTATTTATTATTATTATTATTATGATAATTGAGATGAGCAGAGTACACAGTACTATAAGCTCATGCAGTAAATATAGTGTACGGACACGTAACACAAATACATCAAATAGAAAAAAAAAATACAGTTCATAGCTATAAAGTTTGTACACTCCTCCAGCTATCATACTGCACTTTGAAGCTATTAACTGAAGTAGCACCAACCACACTTTCAGGTAAACTATTCCAGGTGTTGAATATGCGGTTGGGAAGAAACCACTGTCGGACTGTCGTTTTAAATGGCTCCTTATGCAGTTTGAAGCTGTGTCCGCGTAGATTGCTGCGCGATAGATGGTATAGATGCATGAGGTTGGTGCCCATAAAACCATGAAGTATCCTGAACGTAACTATAAGATCGCCACGAAGTCTTCGCTCAGAGAATGAGGTCAGGTTGAATAATTCAAGGCGATCTTCATAGCTTGGTCTTCGTGCTCCAAAAGGGATACGAGTAGCCCGACGCTGTACTGATTCGACGAGATTTCTATCGCGCAGAAGCACAGTGTCCCATACCGGGCCAGCGAATTCAAGAATTGGCCTCACGAATGCGTTGTAAATGTAGGCGCAAGTGTTGACATCGGATCCTTTGAAAGACCTCTCCAGCATGTATAGAAGTTTCTTGGCTTTTGATGTAACGAGGTGAATATGCTCTGACCAGGAAAGACGATCGTTGACTACAACGCCCAGATCAGTGTGGCTCGAAACTGTTTCGATGTTGTGGTCAGAGATCTTGTATGTAAATCGCGGATTTGTCTTCCCGAGGTGAAGGACACTACACTTAGTTAGATTTAAGGGTAAAAGCCAACTGACTGACCATTGACAAACAATATCAAGATCTCGTTGAAGCATAGCAGAATTTACGACAGTATTGTAAATCTTGGTGTCGTCGGCATAAGCTGAACATGTGGAGGAAATCAATGCGGGCAGGTCACTTGTATACAGAAGGAACAGCACTGGCCCCAAGACAGAGCCTTGAGGAACTCCACTTGCTACATGATGAAGGTGAGACTGGCTATCACTGACGCGCACAGAGAAAGTCCTCCCGGTGAGAAAAGCCTTAATCCACAATAACAACTCGCCTCTTATTCCCATACATTCCAACTTAAACAGAAGCCTTCTATGTGGTACGCGATCGAAAGCCCTAGAAAAATCTAAGTAGATGATATCAACAGCAGTCTTTGTGTCCAGATACTGAGTCCAATCGTTGAGAGAGTGGATAAGGTCATTTTCGAAAGCAAATGACTGGAGCTTATCTAATATGATTCTTTCAGCTATTTTGGCGGCGATAGGAACGAGACTTATTGGTCGATAATTTTTAGCGGAGGGTTTGCCGCCCTTTTTGAATACAGGGGTAACAGCAGCAGCCAGCATGAGGGTAGGGTATGAGATCTAAAAGACGATGTGAATATCAAGCTTAATGGTAGGGCCAGTGCTGAAGCGTAGTTTTTAAGTACAGCAGCCGTCATCCCATCTTTACCAGGGGAGGAAGAGGTCTTCAGATTTCGCAGGTGCATTAATACATCTTCAGGCAGGAACTCAACTTCGCAAAGGCTGTTGGGACACCTATGGCAGATAGTGGTCGGTAGAAGGTCTCCATTAGGCTCATCGACGAAGTCATCACTAAAGGACTCTGCCAGTAAGTTGGCAGATTCGGTGGCATCCATGTGGAGATGACCGTCAGCGTCGCGGATCTGAGGTGATGAAACTTTGGAATTCAGGTTTGTTCTTAGATACCGAAACAGCTTCTTCTTATTTTTGGAGGTAACGAGTTTTCGTTCATAAGCATGTTTGGCATTATGTAACGTTCTAGATAGGAGGTTAGAAAAGGATCGATAAGACACGTAATCTTGTGAATGGCCACTCCTCCTAAACCGTTGCCACAAAGATCTCTTGTGACGAAGCATCCTCGATATGTTAGAGTAGATCCAGGGCTTTGAGACATCCAAAAGCAGGATGCCAGTACTTTCGTGAAAGGTGAATCCTCTGGTTACATGTTCCATCAGCCTAACCGCCTGTAGCTCCGTACTATGTTCAGACCGAAAACCGAATTGCACGTCAGGAATCACATCAGCGAGCTTAGACGGAGCTGACAGAAGGCTAATGGGACGATAATCCTGGGGAAATATCGAACCCACCTTCTTTGGAATCATTGTAACATCTGCGGATGGGAAGTACTGGATCCTTAAAAAAGCAAGCTTCAGCGCCTTATTAGTGATTTGATCCTCCCCAGGTGCTTCACGCACTTGAAGGTCTTTAATATGACCTTGAATCTCTGCCGGTGTGCAATGCGGGATCTCAGGAGATGCCGCAGATGTGCTAAGCAGATCTTCGGTTGAAGAAGCTTCCGAAGAAGAATCTTCTGATGAAGAAAAATCACTAACGATAGCGCGACTGTCATTGACGCCGTTGTCCCTAAAATATCTCCTGACAGATCTTACGATGTGTTGCTCCTCGTCGAGGTCATTATCAAGATCATAGTTGGGAGAGAACTGTCTTTCCATGGCATCGGCGAAAACCTCAACCTCCTCAATGCCTCCGGGACCGTGAATGTGTGAGATTTGTTCACGCTCTCCATTTTTGAGCGACTTCGCCGCCTTCCAGAGAGGAATGCTTGAGTCAAGCATCCCCGCCATTGCTCATTGCGGAATTCATGAAGAGCATTTCTTACTTCATGAACAAGATTCGTCGCTCTGCGAATGTCATCAGGACGATGGAGAAATTATGAGACAGCTTTAAATGCTTGCAAGAATGTTTGTTTAAAGGCATGAGTTACAGTCTGCGAAGACCAAAAATTTGTCAATTTTGGCCTAACACGCAAGGTTAAAAATCAAATTAAGTAATCTCAGAATAGCCTTCAGGGTCTTGTATAGCAAGGTTTTATCGTCAATTTAGATACTTAGCTGTATATTTCAATCAGCTTAAGCTTGGCTTATTATCATTTTGAATATAATTGCGTTGTGATAGCAAAATGCTTTGAAAAAAGTAAGAAAAGGATAAAGGGTCCTCCCGAGAATTGCATTGTCTAGAGGGCGTGGCAGGATTATTCGGCCCTGGGTACACCCACCATTTCCTTTTTCTACGACGTTTTTTTAAACATATACAGGGTGTTTCAGAACTAAGGGATCAAACTTCTAGGGGTTATTCAGTGTAACAGTAGGAAACATTTGAGATTTGAGACTAAGGCGATATGGAATGCAGCTACAATCTCTGTTATCGTTTTTAAAGATAACAACACACAAGTGCCGGATATGGGTCCCTGTACTCAAATGTTTTCTACTGTTACACTGCGTAACCCCTACAAGTTTGATCCCAATAGTTCTGACACACCCTGTATATGCTGGGCTAGGTTTTTCATGACTAGATTTCTTGTCTAGTGTCCCTTGTAAATACTTTAGGCCCGCAGATACAACTTCAATGTCAACATTGTCTGTGTTGAATCTGTGTTTTCGGAAAGCCAGTGAAAATAACGGCGCCCATTATTCAATTCATGTGTATGTGTAAGAGCGAGTAGCAGATGCGTCAATGATCGATTTGCGCTGTATGTAATTTTTCTTAGGGAAGCTAAATTCCGCATATGGTACGATTACTCAATCTGTCTTTCGTATGACATTTCCGCATCGTATAAGCAAATGAATTGTGACATCGTATACTATGTGACAAAAAAAGGTAAACAGCTACGTATGTTCATCCGATTTTGAAAATTTTTGGCGCATCGAAAACGAAACAGACGCATTTACTGGCAGCTCAGTTTTTTTTTGAAAAACGCTCAAATCCGTCGATTTTGTTTTCGAGGGGGATACAATTTTGGCAAAAAATCACGTTAGCACGTGCAGCCCCCTAAGCGGAGGTGACACCACCCCCAAAATCTTAAACGGAAAAAGGGGTCGTGTGATACCTTATTTTAAAGGTCTTTCAATTCCCTTTATAATGATATAAAATTAATGTACTTCAGTTCAGTAGTTTTGAAGATTTATTGATTTAAAGCTTAAATAAAACTATACTAAGTGACATATAAATCCGAACACCCAGTTTAAATGGTTTTATTTTAATAAAATTTTGTATAAGAACTTAATGAAGCATAATAAGTAAATGATAAAAATTTCAAAATGATTGCACTGCTTTAAAGCCCTTTGACCTTTAATAATGTGTGGATGCACCCTGATGTGCTACGCATTCTCCAACGCGCCTAGGCATGCTCTGATCAGGTGGTCAATGTCCTGCTGTGGTATCTCATTCCAGGCAACCACCAACTCCTCTCGAAGTGCTTCTAGAGTCTGAGGAGGACGTTGCAAATTGAGCAATCTCCTACCCATCATATCCCTCACGTGCTCAATTGGGGATAAGTCGGGAGATCTTGGTGGCCATGGTAACAATGTGACATCATTATGTTGAAAGAAGTCTATTGTGACTCTTGCAACATGTGGTCGGGCATTATCTTGTTGGAAAGTTGGATCTGCCAGGGTGTCAAGATAGGGTAAAAGATGGGGTTCTAGAACTTCGTCGTTTTAACGCTGCGCGTTCATGTTACCTCTGATGAAGATTAAAGGTGACCTGGAACCATAAGCTATAGCACCCCAAACCATAACTCCAACAGTGTGATGAACATGTCTTTCAACAAAAAAATGTGGATTCCTCCTTTCACCACGTCGCCTTCTAACCCTGGCACGACCGTCGTGCATGCCTAAACAAAATCGAGACTCGTCACTAAAGACAATACTGTTCCATTCCTGATCCCAGAGTGACCGTTGTCTGTACCACTCAAGGCGATTACGTCGGTGTTCTCGAGTTAAAGGGAGGACCCAGTGTGGCCGGTATGAAAACAAGCCAAAACTTCTCATTCGTCGGTAAACACTTCGCATGCCAATAGGTCTTCAGTGTTCTGCAAACCAATCATTTGCAATGGACCTGGTAGTGGAGAAACGGTCCCTTAAGGCCAATAATCTTAGGCGGCGATCTTTACGGTCTGTTGTTCTACGGCGGCGTCCAGTGCCCCTTGCTCTTTGCGTACGGCCTTCTCGAAGCCATGCCTGACAACACCTAACCACAGTGTCTATACTTCTTTGCACTCTAACTGCAATTGCCCGAAAAGAAAGTCCAGCTTCCCGAAGTACCACTATACGGCCCCTATCAAACTCACTAAGTTGACGAAATCGTACAGGTCTCCGTACTCTAGGCATCGTAACCGATCGTAAAGGATGTCAAGAACCAAAATCCGCCAACGTTGATTCTTTACTGCGGCTGAAATATTCATTTTTAGAGCGTCAGTGAATTAAAAAAAGCAGTATAAAAACCGGAATGTCCCACTGATAAGGCTGAAAATTTTTTCACTTGTTATTTACAGTAAGATAAATACATTCACCAACTTTTATTAAAATAAAACCATTTAAACTGGGTGTTCGGATTTATATGTCACTTAGTATACTTATTAAGTAATTTTTTTTAGTCAAATTTCTTCTGAAAGTAGTACAAACTAATCTGATATACCTATTAAAGTCTACTTTAAGCTTTGGATCAATAAATCTTCAAAACTACTGAACAGAAGCTCATGTATTTTACATCATTATAAAGGGAATTGAAAGAACTTCAAAATAAGGTAACACTCGACCCCCCTTTCCATTTAAGATTTTAGGGTTGGTGTCATCCCCGTCCCGGGGGCTGCACGTGTTAACGTGATTTTTTGCCAAACTTGTGCCGCCCTCTAAAACAGAATCGACGGGTCGGAGCGTTTTTCCAAAAAAAAAAACTGAGCTGCCAGTAAATGCGTCTGTTTCGTTTTCGATGCGCCACCCTGTATATGTTCAGTGTCTCTTACTACTAAAATGATTAAATTCGTCAACTGACTGCGGAAGCTGGTTCAACAATGTGAGAGTGAAAAACGTGACCATTTCATCACTAGTTGTTCATGGCAAGATAAATCGATATGAAAAAAATTCTTTACCTTTTTCTGTCACCCAGTATATAAGCAAACGAAACGGAATAGGAAAAATGAAGCGTTAGAAAGCAAGCAACACCTTTGTTATGCGACGTAACGGGAGCACAAGCTGTCGTGGAGCTGAGTACCGTCATTTCCTTGAAGGCTTTACCTTCGATGTTCTTCGGCTCCGATCGTTTCATGAACGACAGAAATAGGTGTCTGCATAACTCTTCCGGCGTTCGTACCTCCAAGAACGTATCCAGGAACTTGTGGAAGCCTTCGTAGTCTATATCCTGGAACAAAAATAGACATTTTAAAAGTTATACTTTGCATACGTTAACAACTGAGATGAGATTTTATTGTTATAATAATATACTAAGTGACATATAAATCCGAACACCCCGTTTAAATGGTTTTATTTTAATAAAATTTTGTATAAGTACTTAATGAAGCATAATAAGTAAATGATAAAAATTTCAAAATGATTGCACTGCTTTAAAGCCCTTTGACCTTTACTAATGTGTGGATGCACCCTGATGTGCTACGCATTCTCCAACGCGCCTAGGCATGCTTCTGATCAGGTGGTCAATGTCCTCCTGTGGTATCTCATTCCAGGCAACCACCAACTCCTCTCGAAGTGCTTCATTGCAAATTGAGCAATCTCCTACCCATCATATCCCACACGTGCTCAATTGGGGATAAGTCGGGAGATCTTGGTGACCATGGTAACAATGTGACATCATTATGTTGAAAGAAGTCTATTGTCACTCTTGCAACATGTGGTCGGGCATTATCTTGTTGGAAAGTTGGATCTGCCAGGGTGCCAAGATAGGGTAAAAGATGGGGTTCTAGAACTTCGTGGATATAACGCTGCGCGTTCATGTTACCTCTGATGAAGACTAAAGGTGACCTGGAACCATAAGCTATAGCACCCCAAACCATAACTCCAACAGTGTGATGAACATGTCTTTCAACAAAAAACTGTGGATTCCTCCTTTCACCACGTCGCCTTCTAACCCTGGCACGACCATCGTGCATGCCTAAACAAAATCGAGACTTGTCACTAAAGACAATACTGTTCCATTCCTGATCCCAGAGTGATCGTTGTCTGCACCACTCAAGGCGATTACGTCGGTGTTCTCAAGTTAAAGAGAGGACCCAGTGTGGCTGGTATGAAAACAAGCCAAAACTTCTCATTCGTCGGTAAACACTTCGCATGCCAATAGGTCTTCCGTGTTCTGCAAACCATTCATTTGCAATGGACCTGGTAGTGGAGAAACGGTCCCTTAAGGCCAATAATCTTAGGCGGCGATCTTCACGGTCTGTTGTTCTACGGCGGCGTCCAGTGCCCCTTGCTCTTTGCGTACGGGCTTCTCGAAGCCACGCCTGACAACACCTAACCACAGTGTCTACACTTCTTTGCACTCTAACTGCAATTGCCCGAAAAGAAAGTCCAGCTTCCCGAAGACCCACTATACGGCCTCTATCAAACTCACTAAGTTGACGAAATCGTACAGGTCTCCGTACTCTAGGCATCGTAACCGATCGTAAAGGATGTCAAGAACCAAAATCCGCCAACGTTGATTCTTTACTGCGGCTGAAATATTCATTTTTAGAGCGTTAGTGAATTAAAAAAAAGCAGTATAAAAACCGGAATGTCCAACTGATAAGGCTGAAAATTTTTTCACTTGTTATTTACAGTAAGATATTACATATATATATATATATATTACATGAGGAGGAAAGAGAGTCGCTTCGGTGTGACATCAATCCTTGCCCTTGCCATATGGTTTGGAACAGATTCTTTGAAGCAGGGACCTACTTTAGTGTAGAAAAAAAAAATGATGATTATATTTCTGAAAACGATATGACCCTCTCGTCGACCCCGGGGAACCCCTACTCCCCTACGATCCAACCATCACCTTCCATTTATGCCCGAGGAGCATCCAGTATACCTGGAAGTGGAAAGCTTTCTTCCTAAGCGATACCCTCGAATTTTGCGTCACCATATCATCAAACTTCCGAGATAGATGACAGCCTCTTGTTTTGCAAAAAGTTTTTCAATAAGGACGGCAGTTCTATGATACTCATCGTATAAGAGATGTTATGATGATATTTAATCGCATGGCCATAAATCCTGGGGGACATGTCCAAAAACCGTAAATAACCGTGAAATCGATGCTGGATCGAGGCCGGTAGTGACGTCACAGCTTGGAGGAGGAAAGGGTGATGGTGGGAGACAGAAATGTAGCCGGATAGTTCAGTCATTTTAGTCATAGTTATATGCCTTCAAAATTATTTACGAGATCATATTCTGAATGGCATTTCAAAGATCAAATTTCGCTGAGAAGCGTGCTGAGACTGTGATTCTATGTCTGTCATTTAGTTCATTTTTTACCAGGTGGAAGGAGAATAAGCTTTTTTCTATAACGTTGACAGTTTGACATGGAATGGTCACCAACGGGAAATTGTCGACTGATGTGGCGCTTCGTTGCCGAAAACAGACAGTAACTCAGCAAGGCATTCTTGTTGCGATAATTGTCTCTGAAAGCTGTAATAGAATATGGCGCGAAAATGTTCTCGGTTGAGTTCCATTTTTCTAATGACTTGGTGACACTGTAGTGAGAACACTGCACGTATTCTTGTGAAACTTTGAATTTAAGTTTACTAAAGAGTGAGGTTAAGATTCAGTACTGACGTTCGATCCGCGCGGCTTATTATGTTTCCATAAAAGTTAAAGACACCCCTCGTAATCAGGACTAAAAATCGTAACCATTCCCTCATTGTTTTTATATGAACTGTCTGTGTATGATTTTAATAATAAAGATGAGTTTCTAATTATTATATTTTATAAAACCAGGCAGGTTAACGATTTGAATGTAGCTTTTACTAAATACACTATTAGTATGACATCGTCCGACATACTGAGATCTAAAGTATTTAATATTCTACCGAAGGATATTAAGTGATGCTCCATTTTGTCATCCAGATTGCAGTAGAAAAAAATTCTCGTATCTAAATTTTTTTATGCCGTCTCAAAATTTGATTGTTTATAAGTGCTATTTTGTTTGTCGTTTTTATTGTACATTCTTATTTATTGTTACATGTGTAAGTGCACGAATCCCATACATATGTATATCTCAACGTATAATGGATAATAAATAATTTGAATTTGACATCAGTTTACCTCACAGTCAGTGCTATTATTAGATTGATATTTTCCCTTGACGAGGATAAGAAAATATTTCCGACAACGCTAGTGTGACTGTACTATAAAGGACAGGGGGAGAGCGATGTAGGTCGGCGAGTGACGTCACACTCCCGGGGACGCGGACCGGAGAGGGAGAATAATTCGCCACGCTCTGAATGGATATGAGGTTATATAGGGAAACATCGCTCGGGTTTCTCAGTTTCGGATTGCTATTGTCTTACCGAAAATTCTAATTAAGCGTAAGGTCGTTGCATTATCATGTTACTTGGAGGAGATATATGCTAATTTAAAGCCTCGTTAGGCTGTATCATGGCTGTGTGAATAGACATCGTAAGATAACCATCATTTTCATATTCAACAAACTTTAGAGTTTGTTATCCTCCTGGGATTCTCGTTTACTAAATGACATAGAAAAAAGAACACCCACTAATAATGAATTCATTAGATACTAATTTTTGTAACAGTGAAAATTGGTATACAAGGGTTTTCTGGTACGACAAAACGAATCATGGGCATAGTTTTACTGTAGCCTCTAGAGGGCGCTCTCTACTGTACCTGTAGTGTATTAAAATGACCGAAAATTTTTTCTTAGTGCAATTTTTTGCTTTTTGAATAAAAAAACTGATTCTTCGCACTTTTCAACATAAAAAAGCTCTCCTGTGAGTTTTCGTTATAGTTAGCCGTTTTCGAGATATTTCGAGTTTTAAGATTCGATGCATTTTTAATTATTTATGGGAAAAGAATATTTTTTTACATTTTCGATTTGGGCATTACAAGTGATTAAGATGATCGTTTAGATTGTGTTTTTAAACACAGCAATAATTCCTAACTCCAAATAAACACAAAAAACAGAATATTAATTTGTTTAATTTTCCAATATTATTTTTAACAAATTAAATTAATTGTTTCCAACTAAAATGCTATTGGATAGTTAGGACAAACATACAAAATCTAAAGTAGTTGCTCGAAATGTAAACCCAATTGTTCAATACACAATTCACATCTACGAATGATCGCATTATTCAAATAAGGCCTTATTTCATCATATGCATTCCTGATTCTGTATATTAGCATATCTCTTGTGGTTACGGGAGTCTGGTACACTTTTTCTTTTGGAAATCCCCACACAAAGAAGTCTAATGGATTTAGGTCAGGGGATCGTGGAAGCCAGGCGACTGGTCCTCCACGGCCAATCTATCTTTCTGGATAATTTTCGTCCAGCCAGTTTCTAACTATTCTCGAATAATGAGCTGGACAACCATCAAGCTGGAACCAGGCCTATCTTCTTAAATCTAACATAACATCATCCCACATATTTGTATGTTCAGCCTTTAAAAATTCCGTGAAGGTCGCAGCATTTAACCTTGCAGGCAAAAGGTAGGGTCCAAATAGTCGATTACGGTAGAACCAATCCACACGTTCACACTAAATTCATGCTGAAAATTTCTTTCCAGAACTGCATGCGGATTTTCATGCGACCAAATATGTTGATTATGAAAATTTACCACTCCACGTCTAGTGAAGCATGACTCATCGGTCCATAAAACGTTACTTAAAAACTCCCTATTATTATCAGTTCTATCAAGAATCCACTGACAAAATGTGATTCTTCGTTCTCCGTCCCCTGGCTGTAGTCCTTGCACAGGTTGCAAATGGTAAGGACGTCTATGGTCATTTCTAAGAACACGGTGAACATGGCTTGCTGAAATTCCCAAGGCACCAGAAACTCTCCTAACACTTGTGGTCGGATCTCTATCAAACTCACGCAGAAACATATGGGTAAATCTGCGCTGACGAACACTTATGTTTTGATCCCTTTGGAGATTTCCAAAACCATTTTCAATTATTTGGCGATGCACTCTAACAAATACTGAGCGAGTTGGATGTCGTCTGTTTGGAAATCTTCGTGCGAATTCTCTGGCTGCTTCTGCTGCGTTTCCATTTACAAAGCCATACAGAAAATGAATATCCGCTAACTCTTGATTGGAGAATAAAAATGGCATCTTCATAAAACTTACAAAACACGTAAGAGAAACTAAATTTCGTGCATTCACAATTGCAAAAAAACGTTTCAGGTTTCAACAGACAACAAAACTAACTGTCAACTAATTGACGTTTAACCTTATTCTGCTTTCAATTTCAAAAATATTTGCAGGCACAGCCTACTTCTAAAATTATCGAGATACTGACTTTTTAACGTTATTTTATCATAAATAATTAAAAATGCATCGAACCTTACAAATCGAAATATCTCAAAAACGGCTAACTAAAACGAAAATTCACAGGAGAGCTTTTTTATGTTGAAAAGCGAGGAATCAATTTTTTTATTCAAAGAGCAAAAAATTGCACTAAGAAAAATTTTTCGGTCATTTTAATACACTACAGGTACAGTCGAGAGCGCCCTCTAGCGGCTACAGTAAAACTATGCCCATGGTTCGTTTTGTCGTACCAAAAAACCCTTGTATACCAATTTTCACTATTATACATCAAATATTGTTCGAAATATTTAAAAAAAACTATTTTAGAAAGTAAATTTAAACACCCTGTATTTCGGAAGCCACGCATTTTTCGACCCATGTTTATATAGACTTTATGCATTAATTTTAAAAGTTCTATCGAATCTTACAGTTATGCAACAATAAACTGAAACACCCTGTATAGATAAAGTGGTTTTTGTGATATTGTCTATTCTTGCAAAAAAGGTCAATAAGCGATAGTAGTAG